>BQNB010099711.1:0-24866 GCA_026074375.1 Tanacetum coccineum | reverse complement strand
TAATGGAACTGAGTTTGTTAATCAAACCCTGCGAGACTACTATGAACAGGTTGGCATCTCTCATGAAACATCGGTTGCGCGAAATCCACAACAAAATGGTGTTGTTGAAAGTCGAAATCGTATGCTTGTGGAAGCCACTCGTACAATGTTAATTTTCACACAAGCTCCTTTATTTCTATGGGCCGAGGCAATTCCTACCGCATGTTACACCAACAACCGATTCATTATACGACGACGCCATGGAAAAGCTCCTTATGAGCTCTTACATGATAGAAAACCTGATTTATCCTACCTTTATATCTTTGGTGCACTTTGCTACCCAAACAATGATAGTGAGAAGAAGAAAGCTTACCGTATCTACAACCGACGTACCCGAAAAAGAAAGCTTACCTAAGAAGAAAGCTTACCGTATCTACAACCGACGTACTCGAAAAATCATTGAAACCATCCATGTCAATTTTGATAAGCTGACGGCTATGGCTTCTGAACAACTCGGTTCAGGACTCGGGCTTCAATCTATGACTCCTGCAACACCCAATTCAGGACTCATTCCAAACCCTCAACTTCAGTAACCTTATACCACCATCGAGGCATGAATGGATCTTGTGTTTCAACCAGTGTTTGATGAGTTCTTCTCTTCTGCAGCTAGCGTTGCCTCTCCAGTTCCTGTAGAAGAAGCTTCAGCTCCTGTTGGGTCAACCGGTTTACCTTCCTCAGCAATTGTTGATCAAGATGCACCCTCACCAAGTACCTCACAAACCACTCCACAATCACAATCCTAAATAATTCCTCTTAGTGTTGAAGAAGAGTCCCATGATCTTGAGGTCGCACATATGAGTAACGATCCTTGTTTTGGCATTCTAATTCCAGAAACTGTTTCTGAAGAATCCTCATCATCGGATGTTATCTCTACTACTGTGCACTCAGATGCTCCAATCTCATAACACCTTAGTAAATGGACAAAAGATCATTCGTTACAAAACATAATTGGTGACCCTTCTAGACCCGTTTCCATAAGACTCCAACTACACAAATAAGCCGTGTTTTGCTAATATGATGCCTTCATAACTTCAGTTGAACCTAAGACGTATAAAGATGTACTAACTCAGTAATGTTGGATTGAGGCAATGCAAGAAGAGCTACATGAATTCAAACGTCTTGAAGTCTGGGAACTCATTCCTCGTCTAGATAAAGTGATGGTTATCACCTTGAAATGGATATATAAGGTCAAATTGGATGAACTGTGGGGAATCTTGAAAAACAAGGAAAGATTGGTAGCTCATGGATACCGTCAGGAAGAGGGAATTGATTTCGAAGAATCCTTTGCTCATGTGGCTAGACTAGAAGTTGTTCGGATATTTCTCGCATTTGCTGCTCATATGAATATGATCGTCTACCAGATGGATGTAAAGACGGCATTTTTAATGGCATTTTGTGTGAAGAAGTATTCGTTAGCCAACCGGACAGATTTGTGGATCCAAACAATCCTAATCACGTGTACAGACTGAAGAAAGCTCTATATGGGTTGAAACAGGCTCCACGCGCGTGGTATGATCTATTGTCATCATTTCTGCTATCCCAAGGATTCTCCAAAGGCATGGTTGATCCCACATTGTTCATTAGCAGAAAAGGAAAAGATATCCTCCTAGTACAAATCTATGTTGACGATATAATTTTTACTTCTACTACTACTAAACTATGTGATAAATTTTCTGAGATAATGTGTTCCAAATTCAAGATGTCGATGATGGGCAAAATATCATTTTTTTTCTAGGACTACAGATTTCACAGAATCCCAGAGGCATCTTTTTAAACCAATCAAAATATGCTCTAAAATCACTTAAGAAATACAGAATGGAAACTTGTGACCCAGTGGATACTCCAATGGTGGAGAAATCCAAACTAGATGAGGATATACAAGGGAAAGCCATTGATCTTACACATTATCATGGCATGGTTGGCACCCTTATGTATCTTACATCCAGTAGACCAGACCTGGTATATGCTGTCTGTATGTGTGCTCGATATCAGGCTCGTCCTACCAAAAAGCACCTACATGCTATAAAAAGAATCTTTCGATGTCTAAGAGGAACCGTCAATCAGGGACTATGGTACTCGAAGGATTATGCTATTGCTCTAACAGCTTTTGCAGATGCTGATCACGCGGGTTGTCAAGATACAAGACGTAGTACATTTGGAAGTATGCAATTGTTGGGAGACAGACTTGTTAGCTGTTCATCAAAAAGGCAGAAAAGCGCTGCAATATCCAGTACGAAAGCTGAATATATACCCTTGTCCGGCTGTTGTGCTCAAGTCCTTTGGATGAGATCACAACTTACCGACTATGTCCTTGGATTCAATAAAATTCTAATGTACTATGATAACAAAAGCGCTATTGCCTTATGCTGCAACAATGTTCAACATTCTCAATCAAAGCATATCGACATCAGATATCACATCATAAAAGAGCAAGTAGAGAATGGAGTCGTCGAGCTTTACTTTGTCAGAACTGAATATCAATTGGCGGACATCTTCACCAAGGCTCTATGTCGAGAAAGAATTGAATTCCTTATCGACAAGCTAGGGATGAGAAGTTTTACTCCTGAGACTCTGAAACAACTAGCAAATGAAGCCGAAAAATAGTGGTGGTACCTATTCTTATATCCTATGTATAATATGTATATATAAAATCACAAAAACACAAAAAGATTTTTCACTTCTTATAAAATTTTATAAAAACAAAATACAAAATTAAAAAATCAGTAAAAATATGGATCTCTGGCATGTCTTCTGAAAATCGATAACATTTACGACCTTAGAAATGTCATTTAATAATGATACAAGGCTGTAAATGAAGTTTGAGCAGAAGTTCAAAAGCTTTTAAAACATGCCAAAAATGTCTTGCTATTATTTCCGATAGCAACTCGGTCATCATCTTCAAGGCAAGTATTTCAAAAAGAAAACTTGACCTCACAACGGGAATTTATTCTTGGGCATGGTCTACTTTATGACCATGCAAAGGCTTGTGTTTACTTTGCAACACAACCCGACCATTTTGTATTCCATAAGTGTACGTGTCAGTGCGCTTATGTGATATAATAAGAGAAATCTTATTTTTTTTGTTGATTTTACAAATAATATAATCATCTTTTGGTTTCATCTGAAAAATCATTTTCAAAGACATTTGACCACTCAAACAACGACTACAGCTCTTTAAATAGAAAACGGGTCATTGTTTGAGGGGGAGAAAATGTCAAATATCTTCTTCATAAAATCAATTTGTGATAAAAGGAAACGGTTTTAAACAATAACGGGTGAATAATTAAAGGGGAGTTAATTAATTTTAACTCAATCGGGCTTTATTTGTTATGTGTTTAATCCTTTAGGGGTATTATGTCAAAATGTGAGACTTATTCTTGATAACTAAACCTTAGGGACTAGTATTGTCAATTGGGAAAATACTTTAAGCCTTAGGAAAAGTTTATTAGGAAAATGAAAGTCTTAGTAAACCTTAGGGGGCATTTATGCCAAAACCCAAAAGTTTTAAACATAAACACCCCCTCACCTGTCTCTTTCTTTCTCACGTATCACACACAACACACTAAAACATCATTGTTGATTTTTAAGACCTTCAAGAACTCGTTCAATCTTCAGGTAATCAAGAGGTATTCATGTTATAATGCTTATACACCCATATATCTGACCTAATCGTGACTATTCACTCAAAAAATCTAAAAATTGATTGAAGTTTCTTCTCATTGAAAAGTGGATGAAACCTAAAATTGATTGAGGGGTTTTCGTCCTATAGGGGTCTAGAACATGTATCTATAACAGTTTTAAATGGGGATAACATATGTATGTGATTTGAATGATTCTTGACTTCGAACTAATGTGAAATGGGTCAAAAACTTGAAAAAGTTAATGGGTTTGTGTTTAAGTATGATACATTAAGTGTTTGTGAGTGTTTGCTTGAGCTTAAGCATGTTTAACTTCAAAAGGTTTGATTATTTGTTTTTCATGTTCATATGTGTAGAACAAGTCATAAGTAAGAGTTTATGGTTACATTCACATGAGAGAGAGAATGTGTTACAATGATTCAATGATGATAAATGAACATGTTTGAGTTATTATCGATGCTTGAAAAGGTGAAAATAAGAGGTGTAAATTTAGCCTAGGCAAACTATACGTTCTGCCACAGGCGAACTATACGTTTCCTAGGTTAGGCGAGTTATACGCATAAACCTTAGATGAAATATACGTTCAAAATTAGGCGAGTTATACACATAGCTTAGAGCGAAAATATACGATCTCCCTTAGGCAATTATACACGCATAGTTAGGCGTCGTTATAACGCATGGTTAGCGCGATTTTATACACTAATGTTTAGGGAAATATTCGCGTAAGGATAGGAGAATTATCATTTTCATATAGGCAAATTATACATGTTTATGTAGGCATTATACACAACTTTTAGATGAATTATGCATTGTTGTTTCACTAGGAGATCTAATCATGTAATCTTAGTAATCTAATCTCATAATCTTGGTAATCTAAGTATAATTATTCCTTAACATGTCACTTAGTGATTGATTTAGGTCTAGTTTTCCTTAGAAATCTTTTGTGATTGCCTTGCTCTCTATAGATTGCCTATAGTTAGTGTATTATATGATTATGTCTTTCCTGGTTTCATGTTAATTGTCATGAGTGTTAATTTTATGCCTAGGATTTGTATGCCTAATCATTAATGAAAATCAGTCTTGCATCTATAATCATTCTTCATGAAGTCCTTCAGTGAAAATGTGTGTTTATATATGAACTGTATGTGACTAATCTTAGCAGAATCATGTCTTCCATCACTGCTCAACAAACCAAACTTGATCTTGAACTTGTTCCCAAGGAGAAAAGGCTTGAAATTGGAAAATTCAACGAAAGACTCAATCCTGGAAAGAAATAGAGAGAGCCTGCATTTCAAGTTGTGCTAGATGCTCTTGCTCTCACTCCGTGCTATTCTACATTTCTCACCATTGCAGATGTTCCTGAAGTTACATGCACCAATTATGGGATTCTATCTACAAGTATGAAAATTCCTACAGGTTCAGAATGGACAAGAAAAAGAAATTCGACCTCAATTTGGAAATCTTCAAAGACATCTTTCAGATCTGTCCTAGAGTTCATGGTCAAAACTTTGATGCACTTCCATTTGATGAAGATATTATGTCTTTCTTCAAAGAACTTGGTCATACTAGGGAAATCAAGACGATCACTGATATTGTTGTTGATCAGATGCATCAACCTTGGAGAACTTTTGCCACTATCATCAACAGAAGTCTATCTGGAAAGACAACTGGTCTTGATAAGCTTCGTCTTTCTAGAGCATAGATCCTTTGGAGAATGTACTATAAGAAGAATGTGGACTATGTTGAACTACTTTAGGAAGATTTCACTTACCAGATCGACAACAGAGATCACAAAAAGCAAGACAAGTTGTACTACCCTCGATTCACCAAAGTTATCATTCATCACTTCCTTACCAAAGACAAGACAATCTCCAAGAGAAACAAGATTGGCATGCATACCTCCAGAGATGACTATCTGATAAACACTTTGAGATTCGTGTTTGCAAAGGAAGAATCTCAAATTTATGGAGCTCAACTTCCTAAATCTATGACAAGTCCTGAGATGCGGGAAACCAAAGCTTATAAGACTTATCTTGGGTATGCTACAGGAGCTACACCTCCAAAGAAGGCATGAAAGTTCAAGAAACCTGCTTCTCCCAAACTCACTACTGTCCCAGTTTCACCTGAAGAACCTATGAGGAAGTCAAAGAGAGTTAAGAGACCAGAAAAGAAGTCTACTAATGCGCCAACAGGAGGTGTTGTCATTAGAGAAACTCCTGTGATGTCATAGTCTAAGAAGAAGGAAAAGATGACTGTTGAGAAGCGCAAAGGAATTGATTTTCTCTCTAAAGTGGCATTAACTGAAGAAGCTCAGTATGAAGAAGTTCGCAAGAAGAGTTTGAGGGACTTTCACAAGACTCATCCAAGTGGTTCTGGTACTGTTACCAAACTTGCTCCAAGTGCTGCAAAAATCAAACCTTCTATCACAAATGAAGGAACTGGTGTTAAACCAGGGGTTCCCGATGTGACTGAAGAAGAATCAGCTAAAAGTGAAGTTAAATCTTGGGGAAAGGATAAAGATGATAACAATAATAATCATGACTCTAGAAGTGAAGGAAGTGATCAAGAGAGAGACAGTGATGATGACAATACCCGATCTGACAATGAAAAAGGGTCGTATTCTGAGCATGAAACTGATGAAAATGAAATGGGTTCCGAATCTGATCAAGAGAAGAATGAAGAAGATGTTGAAGATGATGAAGAGGAAAAAGAAGACGAGCTTGTTAAAACCCCATCCAACTCTACTGATGATGAAGATGAAATCAATGTTGAAGATAAAGCTGAAGGTGATGAAGATGAAGGAATGGATTATACTTCCAATCAGTTCGATGATGATGTGGATTTAAGGATGAATGAACCAGTTACTACTGATGAAGGGTTTATTCAAAAGGAGGGTACCGATGCTGAAATGACTAACGTCCAACAAGGGAATGAAAATCCGGAGATCACACTCAATCAAGTCATAAAAGATGCTCATGTGACACTTTTTACTATTCCACAGAAGACTAAAGTTCCAGTTACCAGCTCTTCTCACTCATCCGACTTGGCATCTAAATTCTTAAATTTTTCAGATATTCCCCATACATATGCAGAAATTGTTTCTCTAATGGATGTTCACGTCCATCACAAAGTACCAAGCAAGCAAACACCCACACTCCTTATAGTACATGTTTCGGTTATCACTGATTCTTCACCTGTATACTCTACCGTCATTCGACAATCATTACCATCCTTCACTCCTCCACCACAACAATCAACACTAACACCACAACCAACAACTAAAGCAACAAACCCTCCATTTGTACTTCCTAATTTTGCATTCGTCTTCCAATTCAACAACAGAGTCACAACATTGGAAAAAAAAGTTGCAGAACTTAAAAAAGGTGATCCTCTCAACACTCAAGTGACCGATCTAGTAGATGAACATCTAGACTCAAGGCTAGGAAGCACTAGAGACGAATTCATGAACTACCTATCTGCATCAATCACTGCTAGGATCACAGAGCAAGTCAAGAGTCAACTGCCTCAGATTCTGCCGAAGGAAGTGTCTAACTTTGCTCCTCCGGTGATCAAAAGCATGGTTACTGAGTCACTTGAGCATGCGGTTCTAGCCAAGGAGTCTTCTCAACTAAATTTAACATATGAGGCTGCTGCTTCACTTACAGAATTCAAGTTAAAGAAGATTCTTATTGACAAAATTGATGAAAGTCAATCATATCTAACAGCTGCTGAACACAGAGAATGCTATGATGGATTGATCAAGTCTTACGATCTCGACAAGAGTCTCTTCTCAACTTATGATAAAGTGTACTCGTTGAAGAGAAGCAGAAAAGAAAAAGATAAAGATGAAGACCCTTCCGCTGGATCAGACCGAGGGTTGAAGAAGAGGAAGACAAGCACGAATGCAGAACCAACAACAGGTCCAAAAACTAAAGATTCAAAGTATGGCTCATCCAAATGCGCCAAGTCTCAATCAAAATCTTCTGGAAAGTCTATTCAGTCAGAGGAACCAGAGTTTGAGGTTGCAGATTCTGATATGCCACAAGATCAAGAAGAGACTCTAGGGAATGATGATGAAGAACCCAAGGGAAAGGTTGCATCTAAACATGATTGGTTTACCAAACCAAAATGACCTCAAGAACCCACTGATCCTGATTGGAACATTGGCAAGACTCCACAATAAGGACCTACTCAAAGCTGGTTAATGACCCTTGCATATTCTGCTAATAAACTGTTAAAAACCTTTGATGAATTGATGAGCACTCCTATAGACTTTTCTACATACATCATGAACGGCCTAAAGATCACGAATCTGACTCAAGAAACCCTGTTAGGGCCAGCATTCAAACTTCTCAAAGGCACACGTACCAATTATGCTGAGTTAGAGTATGACTTTGAAGAATGTTACAAAGCTTTATCTGAGAAACTTAATTGGGACAACCCAGAAGGCAGTGATTATCCATTCAATCTTACCAAACCCCTCCCTTTAGTCATGAATGGGAATCATCAAATGGTACCGGTTGACTACTTCTTCAACAACGATCTCAAGTATCTGCAAGGAGGAATTTCGACTATGACCTATACGACTTCCATAACGAAGACAAAGGCCGTACAATATGATCTTCTAGGCATTTAAGACATGGTCCAAAACATTTGGAGTCTTGTTAAAGTCGCCTATGATAAACATGTAATATGGGGTATTTCACATTGAAGAGATCAATGTAAGACCTTCTATAGGTATGCATGAGGCTTGGAATCCACTCATGATGTATACTCTACCAAACGTATTCTGGCAGTGACTCGAGTCGAGGTAATGAGAAAACATGTGTATGGGTACTTGAGAAAGATTGAAGTACGAAGAGCCGATAATGACCTTTAAACATTCAAGGAAGGCAACTTCCCAAGACTTCGTATCAATGACATCGAGGACATTCTGACCTTATTATTTAGAACAGGCTCACCAATCTCTCAGGTGATGATGTTTCTGACTTTGCTATAGCACTACAAATGTTCACCAGAAGCATGGTTATTCAAAAGAGAGTCGAAGATCTTCAACTGGGAGTCAAAAGTTACCAGCAGAAGATCAACGTCACCAAGCCAGAAAGTACAAGACCCGGCCTTAGGAAAAAGGACCCATACACTCCATATCAAGACCCTCAAGGATTCATTTATGTTGACAACCAAGGGATAAATAGGTTGATGCACTCAGATGAACTCTACAAGTTCAGCGATGGCACATTAACAAGGCTTCGAACTTTGCTGGATGACATCACTAAGAATATCTTAATGTAGTACTTTCCATAGAGAAGATGGAGTTCATTAGAAAATAAAAGAGCTAATATCATGATCAAGGCGATTGACAAGCAGCTGAAGGAAAAAAGGATGATGAGGAGCTTTGAAATGTTTGTTGGTGGGAGACACTACGGAACTGACCTCTGGCTACTTCAACAAACAATATGACTTTGTCATATTGTGTTCGACATCATAAGGTCATTTCGTATATTTTATAAACTTATATATAATAATTCTTGTGAATATGTAAATAAATAGTGTAGACTATAATTAGGCATATATATAGTGTTTGAGTACGAATTTTAAAGAATTTTTTAGTAAATTCAATTTTTTTTCAAATTAACGTACTCAAACACCATATTATTCCCTCATAATTTAAGGGGGAGCATTAAAATGTACCAATAACCGGCTTGTTAATAATTGGACATCTTTTTCCACGAAACCATGAATATTTGAATCAATTGATATCTAAAATATTAAAAGATTTGACATTTTTGATAAGGGGAGAAGATGTTATTAAAATATATAATTAAAGATGTGAATTTTAAGATCACTAGTGTACGCTAACCCATATATGTGCTAAACGCTTTCGATTAATCGATGCACATATGAAGGGAAATCAAATGGTTACGTGTTGGCTGAAATGTGGAAGTACCAAAGACCAACCACTTAAATTACTGTATTGGAGTTATAAGGTGGTTAAGCTTAGGTATTCATTCCCATGATCCAGCCAGAACCGGAGGGATCTACCCAGGGATATTCTACTAGATAGTGTAGAAGTCCTTAGGTATGAAAAAAGGAGTAAAGTGAGATTAAAGGAAAAGTGCCGACTGAGATGGAGCTAGTACTGGAACAAACCCAACAAGGTATTAGTTATGAAGTCTCGGTAAGCGATGAAGGGGATTGAGAATTAAAAAGAAAAGTTAAGATAAAGGGTAAAAAGAAAGAAGCCCTTCTTATACTTAGGCAGAAATCGGGTCACTACATCTGCTGTTAAGAATCACAAAGATGATTGCTGACATTAAAGACTAACATCATGGACCCAGTGATGCAATGCACAACCCTCCCTAGCCACTCAGAATCTTTCAAAAGATTTATGTTTTATTTCTCACGGAGATTACACGTATTTCTATCAACTTTCTCACTCCGAATTAATTGGTATTGAAAAGGTGGCAGTCCGCTCTAGCCTCCGATCACTAAAACCAAAGTGCACTATCGAGTCTAGAGCCAAAAGAGATCATCCATAAATCTCATTAGGACACTTATCCAAAATATGCTTGCTAATTTACATAATGTAAAATCAAGAAATATATCAAGAGTCCTACGCATCATCCTTGTAATTTTGCCAGAACATCAGAGTGATACCTAAAAGGTACTCACAATGACGATGGAAATCCTTCAGAGCCATCATTAAACAAGCTCTGTGGTAGGTGACTTGTGAGATCCTATATGGATCAAACTTATGAATTGACGGATGAATTTTGAAAAAGATAAAATTGTTGGTGTGTTATAAAAGCCATTTGCATCTTGACACACTGACTGATTTTCCTAAATCAATTTTCAATCTTATATCCATGGAAAGCCTCACAAGGGTATCTGGACATAGGAAAGCTAAACACGAATTAAAGGCTTAATCAGGAAGATAGTAACTTACCGGTTCACTCTTACCGTGTTGTATGCTTTAAGACGCCTCGGTAATGAGAACGACTAGTACAGGTGCGAAACCCTATCAAGGAGATTCTTTAGAATTCTACCTGATCATAGGCTGTATTTATACTGATTAATGGGGAACTGTGGTTATTACAGTTGTATTCGACAAAGTGACAAAGCCACTTTCGTCCATACTTGTTGATTATCACTTACCCTTTCATGCAGGTAATCCCGATGGTCGCAGCTATTGGATCAAGACAAGTCAAGATTCAATGCCACATGCTCATACTTGACCGAAAAAAGTAAGGACATCATGAAAGCTCAAGTACATGTTTCAAGACTTCCGCTACTCGAATACCGTACGTCTTTCTTAAAGTGACAGAGTCTTAAAGTCAAAGAATTTCAAAGAAGTTTCCGTCACTTTGATATCGAACGTCTTTCTCAAAGTGACGAAGTGTTATAGTTAAATAATTTCAAGAAAGATGTCTTTTTCAAGCTTTCAAGACCAAGAAACAACAACACTATGAGCATATCGGTCCAAAAGTCACAAGGACACAAGACGACGACAAGATCACAAGATGATGATAAAAGATTATGCTTAGCTGATGATCTCAAAGAAGTTCAAGTTCACATACAAGTCAATCCTATCAGAACAAGCTCAAGCCTAAAGTCAAAGATCACTATTCCATATTCACAAGATAATGTTAAGAAAACAAGTCTGTGAGTACAAGACTGAAGACAAAGCATAGTATGCTAGGTTTAAGTTTTCGTAAAATGGAGTGACCTCCCTTAGGGGGAGATTGTTAGGAATACGAAAGTATCAGTCACTTCTATAAATATCGTTAGATAGCTCGTTAAGTAATATTTAGAAACTAAATAGGCTAGTTAGTCCAAGGCCCATGGAAAGCCCATGAAAGCCAAGGCCTTAACCGATCATAGTAGGTATATAAACCCTTTCCATGATATGGAAAGGGTGTTGGTTGTTTCATTTTTTTCACACATAGTTATACATTATTCTCTTTTACTTTCTCTCACGAGAAGCAACTTCACACTCTTTTTCTCTCTCTAGATTTCTTCATTCTTATATGTTTGGTTAAAGATTACTTATATTCTATAGATATTAACATTAAACCATGGATATAGATCCTAACTCATTCCAAATAGTTTAACCATTTAGTTTCTCACTATAGATATTGATTCATATTACCAAATGTAATCAAGTATCATCTTGATTTACCATTTGGGCATGGCCATGTAAACATCTGATTAATTCTGAAGAGGCACCAATGGTATCATACTGTAATTAGACAATTGGAGGAACAAATTTTATATTGACTACAAATGTCGTGGATGATGTTTCACATCACTTCCAAAAATAGCCTTTATAACTACCTTATTCAGGATAGCTGATAACGCCCAAATTATACATGTTTCTTTGAGTTATTTATGTATATTTGATCATTGCTCATGAACTTTTGATACTTAAATAGCTTAAATTGCTTATAGGTTCACTTGAAGACACTACAGATCCAAGCTCAAGAATTTATACACTTTGGGAGGCGAATACAAACAAAAGAAAAGATTTATATCTAAAGTTCAAGATGTGCGCCGCACTTATAACATTTTGCGCCGCACTTTCCTTTGAAGCCAAAGACCGTCGCACTTATTTGTAAGTGCGCCACACTTTTTCCCAAAGTCTGAAGAATTAAAGTCTAATAAATGCACCAACATTAACTCCTCAAAACCGCCGCACTTATTTGTAAGTGCGCCGCACTTCCCTTCGAAGAATTAAATGATACCAGCATTAACTCACCAAGTGCGCCGCACTTATTCCTAAGTGCGCTGCACTTCTGCCCGATTTTTAATCTATAAAAGGAGGCCTTGGCTCCTTCATTTTACACACCATCACACACACAAACCTTAATTCATTTAGAACACTTAGAAAAGGTGTTTTTTTTATCTTGGCTTGACAAACCAAGGATCCAAACACCCCTTCAAACCACCATCGACTACCACCACTATCCACCATAAATTTCCAGATTATAATCCATCCAAGGAAGTAGCATTGAAGTGTAATTCGAATCTATAAGCGATTGTGACAGAATTGTTCATAGTTTCCGGGTTTTACTTTGAATATAATATAGTTTTCGTTGGGAAAACTTGTGAAATCATCAACATTTGCTCTTGAAGTTGGTATAAATCTTGTTTATCCTTTGAATATGATCTTTACTGAATTCATGATAAATGTTATGTGTTTTGTTACTTATTTGATCATGGAGTAGTCATCTTGTGTTTGTTTGGGCATAATGTGATCTTGGATATGGAGCGTTTGGATATGAGTTTATTGAATTGGTAAAACATATTTTATATAAGAAAATAGGCCGAAAGGTTTCTTTTATATATGTGTTTAAATATTCCACTTAATATATTGGTTATAATAACTTATAAAGGCCGAAAGGATTTGTTGTTATTAATCGATATAATCACTTGTTATATTTAAAGGCTGAAAGGATTTATAACTTGTGATAACTCTATTTTAAACACTATTCCAAACAAACTCATTATCTAGTAGATCATTGGCCATAAACAAAACATACTTATCATTTGATTGAATCATATTTTAATTGCATTCGTTATAATATCGATATTATGCAACGATTTGGTTAATTGATTCGTAACAATCTTATTAACTTAGCACCTTATTACGGAATTGTGTAAACTTCATTCCCATGGAATGAAGTGACTTACCTAAAGACTATATATACACGAAAGGGTTATATACTTCCCGAGTGTTGTGTTTTTAGTAAAAATCGGTATTTCTAGTATTATAAATTTAAAGCTTGAAAAACACACATCAAGTTTTTGGCGCCATTGCCGGGGAATTGTTTAAGTTGTTATCAGTTTGTTGCTTGTTTTAGGTGCTATTTTGTTTCACAAAATTTTCAAACTCGCCGTACCGTTTTCTGGCAAACGGAAACCAAAAATCATTTTTTTCCAGATTGTAGCCGCACATCCTGTTTGTGCGTCGGTTTTCTGTAATCCCAGAAAGTCGCCGCACTTTTTGCAAATTTTCACAAACAGAATCTTATTTCAAAAACCAAAACCACCAATCTGCTAGTCTCAGGTTCTATAATCGTTTGGAATTGTATTTATCTGATTATATGCCTTGTGTATTTGTAATTATCTAGTTTATCATAATATTCGAAAAAAAACATATGAAAATATTTTACTTTATTTTGAATATTATCCTATTAGCCTTAATTATATATATATAAATGTCTTTTTGCAAAATGCTTAACGTATGTATAAATCCCCTATCTTTCGGAAAACAACTAGTAAGTCTAATATATAAATTAAATAAAAATTTAATAACAAGGACTTGTAAATTTAAAATGTTCCGAAAAGAATACATTCGGATCGAATCTTCAACCCAACATTCTTCCGTTAATGAGTTTGTCGTCATAAATATACCTGAAGAGGATGTCAAACCCAAACAAATAATTCTCGATCCTGATGATCAGCCTGTGTGGGAAAGTGCTAAGACTGTACCACCGACTCCTAATTATGTCATTATTCAACTCGATGTTAATGACAACTTTGTTATCAATAGTACCCATTTGAAAATGATTTTGGAAAATAAATTCGATGGTTATCTGCGGGCCGATCCGCATGACCATATCCATGAATTCCTCGCAATCTGCGACATGTTTAAACATGGAAAAACTCAAAGTGAAGCAGTAACACTTTTAATATTTCCTTTTTCCTTATGCGATGAAGCTAAAACTTGGTTTAACGAACTTAATGAAGATTCTATAACATCGTGGGAACAAATGAGAAGAATTTTTTTAAACAGATTCTTTCCACCTTCGTTATTTAACCATCTTTTACTTGAAATCAGAAATTTCTCTCAGCTCGTATGTGAAAGTCTAACCGACGCTTGGTTACGACTCCAGACCATGCTTCGAAAATGCCACGGGCACGGTCTGACCAAAAGAGCTATTATTCAAATATTCTATCACGGTCTAGATGAACCCACTCAAGCAATCCTAGACGTAACTGCTAGAGGAATCTTCCTCTATAAAAGTCCAAATCAAGCTTTTTAATTTCTCGAGGACAAAGTCCTTTTCAACCTTGATTGGTCCACTAAATCTTAAAACGAACATAATTAACTCCCAATGAGAGTCTAAATAGTTAGATAGCAAGTCGAATGATAAGAGTCGAATAGTACACCATAGTTAGTTGGTGTAGCCCCAAATTATAGTTGGGGTAATAGGGAAAACATATGAATGAAAAACCTTGTTTGATAATATTGCTTTCTTATTATTCCGCCGTGCAATCAATATTGTCTGTAAAACAATCCTAGATGGGCTAAACGATCCGTATCAATTGGTATCAGAGCCATGTGGCTCTCTATCTAGGATCTACAAGGTTTTGAAGAAACCCTAAAAACCCTAATTTTTCAAGAAATCGTGTGGTCAAAGTTTTATGGGGTTTTGAAGATTAATTGCTATGATGATGCTTATAATCGTCCTCTCTACCTGTTTGGGTATGCAATACGATTGGTAAGCTTTGTTACTATTTATTTGGGTTTCTTTTTGATCCGTTGTGCCTTAACTGATCAAACCCTAGACGATTAGGGTTTATGGTTCTTTCTTTACGGATATGATGTTTATCTTTCGGTGATGGATCTGGTTTTTATTTGATTAAATTTATTCTGATCATCATCATTGAGCAAGGGTTTCACGTTCTTGGTCTTATATTAAAGATCTTTGGATCTATATATTCAAGACTCGGTTAAAATCCAATGAAGATAACCCTTGAAGACGAACGTGACTGGATGTTCTTCAGTCAAAACCCTAATTACTTGAAGTGACAATAGCAGACGTGGGATGTACTGTTCGTTTAATCACAACAGGAATATATTGGTGGAGACAAAGAGATCTTCTATAAATATAGAAGATATGACAGCCCATGTATTATTAATACTGTTTGAACAGTTAACAGCAGGACGAGAGAAAGATATGTATCATGAAGTTGTTATTAGGGAAACATATCTTGGTATTTTAATATGCAGATACTATTTCATGTGCAAGATATGGCGTGTAATCAAGTTCTTATCTTTTGGTCAAAGATCTTTATACTGCCGTGAATAGTTTTATGCTATTTAATGATACTATTTGAGCCAAGGTATGTTAGTACTGTTTGATGTATGGACTTTATGAGAAAATCGTGTTGCTATTCTGCCAAATACTGTCATGTTTGGCATGCAAAGGTTTACTAATGCTGCATGATTTATACTGTTGGCCGAGTATATGATATTAATACTATTTGGAAAGTAAGTGCTGCCTGTTTCAAGAATAGTATTGCCAATGAAATGTTTGTACTGCTGCTTTACATGTTCATTAGTACTGTTTAATGGTGTTTATTGTTTCTGTCGATATTGGGCTTCAAGAAACATTAGTGGCAGATTGGATTTATTCAAGAAACATTATTTGTGATCTTATACATGCCAACGAATACCTTTTTAATACTGCTTGAGGCAAAAGCAGATTGGGATCATATAGATTTCATTAATGGGCTTTCAAGGGTTGTATGTTAATACTGTTCGTGATATCAGGCTTTGAAAGTTTGTACTGTTCGACAAGAAAAGGTTAGTACTGTTTGTGGTTATATTTGTACTGCCTTAGCTATCTGAGAAAGTTTTAGTACTGCCAGAGTCGTCCGACAAAGGAGTTTGTACTACTAGGCTTGTCCGATATCGGACAGTACTTGGTTTTCGGATGGATTTGGATCTTGGACAGAACTATTTTTCAAATAGTTTATTCTTATTGATTTTATGGCTCGGTTTGAAGATTTATTGAAAATGTGATTATGAAGATAGTTGATTATTGCTTATTTGATGTTGTAGTTGGGTTTCACAGGTGCGTGTATTATCATATCTTAAAGTATAGTTTTGCAGACTATGACTTTAAAGATAACTTGTTCGTGCTTACAATGGTGTGACGAAGACTTGTCAAAATCTAGCAAAGGTGTGTAATTTTTCTTATGGTGCTCAATGCTCACATTTGCTATCACTTAGTATGTGTCTCATAGAAGATGAGGTTTTTGTCAAGAGGTTGCGGTCTACTTATATTTATAAGTTCGACGTCACGTGGATAGTGCAAGACATAAGACATAAGTTTGGGAGATTCTACTTCTTCATCAAATTCGTTATACTCAGTTTTCTTCATCAGTGATCACTACATAGAGACTACAGATTTTGAGATTCAAGAGATCGGTTAATTCATATGGGTTTTAGGGGAAAACTTATTGATTAAATTTTAACCATATACATGACACCACTTGAGGGGATAGTGTTTCGTTCATAATATGCTTGTCATTTATTACTACTGCTAGTTTATATTTCTACTGCTATGGTTGTAGCAAACAAACAAAATTATATATACGTATAGTATTAATCTCGTGAAAATTTTTTCCAAAAACTTCTCAAATCAAAGAGAAAAAATAAGGTAAAAATCCAAATATAGAAAACACATAGTTATATTTTTATCCTCGGGATGTATTATTGTCTAATACTTGGGTCGAGTGTGTCCCAACGAAATCGTGAATTGAGAATTTGGAATAATTCGGATTCGAGTTTAGAATGATAAAGGATTTTTGAATTATTGATTACACTACAAATATAATAGCACGAATTAAAAACAATTAACTAGCTCGAAATTTAAATGCACGAAAAGTAAAAACGCGAGCTAAAACTGAGATTTAAAATCTAAGGCACGACTTTTGACAAATTTTATACCTAAAAATCACAAATTTAAAAAGAAAATTTTAGGAAAAAGAATTTTAATTTTTCAACTGTTTTTCTATTTTATATGATTTTTCTAAGAAAAAGAAATTAACTAAAATCTATTTAAATTCCTAGAAAATACAAATCAAATTGGAAAAATAAGGAAAAATGGTTTTTAAAATTAATGTGCAGAAATTTATTGGAACTAAAAGCCCTAATTTTTATAAGCTAATTGTGATCTAATTTTATCAATTAAAACTAAAAACCTAATTTTATAAAACTAATTTCTAAAAATTTAAAACTATTTTATTTATTCTTAAAAAGACAGGGTAGAAACTGCTAATAAGGAAAGAGAAGGGTAGGCGGGAAAACTATAGGAAATTTACACTACAGTGAAAACGGGTGCCCCTAAACTTTGAGAAAAGTACCAAACAAACCCTACGCTATAGCTTATTTTTGGCTTATTGAAAAAATGGGATTCAGCAAAAACTCAAAACTACAAACTTATTAAGGAGCTTATTCTAAACAACTTTAACAAAGGCAACTTGAACTTTTAACAACTAGATAAGCTAGAAAATTGAACTTTTTGAAACTGTTCACAGAAAGTAGGTGTTTAGTTAACTTTTTAGATTTTGGCTTAATTCTAGCTTATTACTTCATGAACATGGAAAACAAAAGAAGCTAAGTGTAACTCAGGATGTATACTAAAGTTATCTAAACAAACATTATCTAAGTATTAACAAAGTTATCAAGAAAATTGAACTGAAACAATGCAAGTTTTAGCTTAAAACTGTTTTAAGCTTTTTCTAATAAGCTAAAACTGCTTATCACTAAACCTTAAAAGCTAACTTTTTGGAAATAAGCTATGCTAAGGATATTAAGCAAATCTAGATAAAAGGATTTTCAAATTTACAACTAGAAATTAGAAATCAAGAGGAAATAAGCTATAAGTCTACTTTGCTGCTATTTCACTTTTTCAAAAGAATTTAAGCTTGAATAAAAACTTGAAAATGAAACTTAAGAGATTATTTTTACTTAGCTAGTGGAGTACAATGAAACTACTTGTTATAAGATTCTAACTCCTACTTATTAAGGCTTAAAAGGACTAGAAAAAGTGCCTAGCAACAACAGCTTAAACTGTAGTTGCTGATGTAGTTGACACAAACTAAAGTGCAGACCAAATTTTGGAATAAGAACTCTTTAATTCTCCTAACTATATGTATCTAAGCCTACATTAACTAATCTAGAACATTAGGAAGCTATGAAACACTAGATCATAAAATCACTTTCACAAATAAACTGTCCTGGTGTAAATGCAAGCTTTTTAAGCTCAAAATTTTGTAATTCAAATAACTAGCTTTTAAAAACTATTTTAAACTTGATATTAAAGCCTAACACAACTTTATAAAAGATTTTGACAAAATGCTGTTGACTTTAAGAGTCAAACACAGCCTAATCCAAACACTCCCTTAATCTAACTGTCAAAAACTATTTTGTACTTAAATCCTATTTTGAAGCTAAAACTTTAAAAAAACTTTTATCCACTTCTACTTAAAATGACCTAATAAAGCTATTTGAGCTATAAATCCTACAGCTTATTAGTGAGATTAAGCTAGTTTCTCTACTAGCTTAACTACTTACTTTTTATGACAGAATTTAAGGAATGAAAGCTAGAAATGATTTTAACTAGAACAGCTTAAAGCTAAAACACCTATAGGCTAATTAAGCTAAATGAAACAGGATTAACATGAGAATTTAAAAGAAATAAGCAGTTTGAAATAAGCTATATATGCTAGATTGAAATTCAGAAAGGTAAACCTGAGGTTATTGTAGTCTCAGAACCAAAGCCACTCTTGTAGAGTGAGTGGCTTAAAAACTTGCACCTAAGTGGCTCCCTAGCCTCTAAACCTCAATAAGCTGAATTTGAGCTTATTGTCCCTTGTAGCTCTCAAAATGAACTCAAAACACCTCAAGTGATCATGATTTAGATGTTAATTGATCTAAATGAGTAAATGACTTGCTTAAAAACAAAATTTGACTGAATTTGAGCTTATGAACAGTAATAAGCTCTAAAGAGCTTATTGAGAGCTTAATGAGTAAAAATGGCTGAAAATTGAAATCAAAACTCAAAGAAACTTGTAAACTGAATGTGATTACTCAAATGATTGAAGTACAAACTGAAATAAGGAAAGTACAAGAGCTTAAAGCTGTTTTCTAAAAAGCTTGAAAGAAAAATGCTTAAAATTGACGAAAATACAAAGTGAAAATTAAAACACATACAACAACTGAAAAATATGAACCCTAAGCTTCTATTTATAGAGGATTGAAGAGGAGAAGTGAAGAAATCTCGAATCTTCCATTACATCTCAGCCTTTGATCATTTTCGAATCATTTATAGCCGTTTGATTAAGTTGATGAGGTGTTCGAACCAATTGAGGGTTGACACGTGGGCTATGTGATGTATAAGTGAATTTAATACGAGGTTATAGTGAATGAAAAGGAGCGGGGCAGGATTTTTGGTGATTGGGTTTGTTGTGGAAAAAGGCGGGAAATTCTGTTGAGGTTGTTAGGGGTTGTTTTATGCCGCGTGTGTGTGTTTGAATGTTTGGGATATTAGCATAAATGGCCCCTGCGTTCTCATTCCCCTTTTGTAGTGTTAAAGTAGTTTCGGAAATTGCACTTTCAGCCCTTGTGTTTTCTTTCTTTCTTTCCCTTTTATAAAACAACTTTCTTCATTTTGCAACTTTAGTCCCTTTAACTCAAACTTCCAAATTAGCCTTTGATCTTTGAAGACTTGTCATAATTGGTCCTTGGCTTTGATTTTTGGCTTTTGACTTTCTTTCTTGCATCGGGCTGATCCGGCTTTTGATTTGGCTTACTATCTTCACTCTTTTTCTTGACTCTTCCGTTTCTTGTCGGTTTTTGACTGGTTTTTCTTCTTTTTGTCCTTTTTATCCTTTCCTGCACAATAGACACAAAAGCACACATTTTTCTATTCTTTTGGCATTATTTTGGCTTTTATTTGGCAAAATCCCGGGTAATTTTAATATACAATTAAGCATTTATCAAAATTCCCCAAACTAAAGGATTGCCGTGTCCTCACGCAATGTTATCAAGTGTACACTTTGTAAACTAACAAGTTATCCAAATGCCCTGTTTTAACCTTTTATGAATCACCTTTTTCTTAAAACAACTCAAGCTTTTTTTCTCAAAATTTAATCTCCTTGGAAACACTAATGGCATATCATTGCAATTTTGAACTTTTAGCTCATTGAAATAGGCTACTCCCGATTATAGAGCACAAAAGAGAAAATTCATCTTCCTGACTTTTCACTAGACTTAAACATAGCTATTAAACAAGATCATTGTCAATTAAATCTATTGATTTAGTCTTATACTTACAACTTGTGATACTTTTCATCCTAGGAATAAATTAATGATTAAGATGTGTGCACTCTTTTTAACTTAAACCATAGATACAATTTATCTTAATTAAGTTGAAATCCATCTAAGCTTTACAATAAGCCTTTTTGAGCTAAATGTTAATTTAATATCAATAGATAAACCTCTTACTCAAAAGCTAAAAAGAGCTTACGGAACAAACTTATAAATTGATTTGAGAAAATGAAATTTTCACCATTCTTTTATTTTCCATATAATATAATTTTTTTTTTTGCAATAGGAATGTTGTTCTTGTTCGAACCGCCTATACTTAGGCTTTCTACCAATTGGATATCGCAACAAAAACAAACCGGTGTTCTTTGTTGCGAACCCCCCTCCGTGCTATCGTTTGTGGGTTTTCGCGACCAACACCTTTTCCTACAAAGCCTAGAAGCCAAAGGTCCCGTAGTTGCAATCATCACCTACCGCGCTCCTAGTGATGATGTGCCTACGAACTTGATTACATGTACATAGTTTTAATCCTTAGTGGAGACACCATCGAGGTCTTGCTCTCAACATGGATACGCCCGATTAAAACTATATAAAGCTTTTATTTTCTATTTTTGCCGAATGCTTTCTTGGAACGAAAAAATAATGCTTATGCAATTAGAATGCTTCTTTGGCATTCTTTTTTAATTATATTTTGACGAATGGAAAAATTTCACTTAGAAATCAAACTTATAAATTTGAAACCAAAAAGTCTTAATTCATACTAATGAATTCTTTTCGAAATGTAAGGACTTTTTTCTAAAGACATTGCGGTTGACTTAGTTAAATTAAATAGATCCGTATGATTAAGTGTTGTTAAGAGCTGTGTGGGGAGTTAAAAAGACACACACATCATTCATATAAGCTTTAGGTTTTCTAATAAACTTTGATTAAGGCAAATAACTTATATTTAACTACATATCTTCTTGGTTCTTCACATTTTAAAATCCAAAGCAATAGGATTTGAATAGGTTGGCCCCACAAAAGGTTGTTTTAAAGAACTAGCTAGGGCATTTTCACCCGGTCAAGTAAAATTAATCTCATATTTAAGCTTCTTTTGAGCTTTTTTGTAAAGAAAAAAATTTTATTATTTTTCACTTTTTTTCACAAATAGGATAATTCTAAAAGGTTCAAACAGGTTGCGTGAGGTGCAAGTCATATCTAAGTATCCTTCCCCCAAACTAAAAATGAAACTTTGTCCTCAAAGTTTGAAATAAAGGGGTCAATAGGATCCTTTAACAAAAAATTCTAGGGTATGCCAAAAGAATAGATGTTAGTTCGATAAAGAATAAGGATAAGAGATTTCCCCTTTATGATAGAAGACTTGGAGGACCATCAATGGAGATTGTGGTAATTGCTTTGTCCTTCATAATATTGAACCATGAATCTTCTAAAATCCGGAAGAAAAACCTAGGACAAAAAAATCACAAACAACCAACAAGAAAACAAAAGAGGAACAAGCTTCCTCTCATTTTTACATTTGTTTTTTAGCTCAAAACATCTCTAAAACGGCTTAGTTTTTGTTAACCAAGTACAAGCTATACTCGCCACGATCGAATTGATTTAGTCCTTGGGAAGCAAAGAGAAAATCATAAAGAACATAAAAAAGATAAGCATGAGGGTGCCTCCCACGAGAGGTCTTGTTATTATAGAGGCCCCTTCGCTGACTCTTTCTAACTAGGTCATTATGGTCGATAATAATAAGGGTGAAGAAAATTCCAAAGGTGGAAACTCCCCAAACTAAGGATGATAAGATTTATCATAGCATTTTTTTGATTTCGGGTTGTAAAAAAACTTTTTGGAAAAGATTTTCAAAAGAGAAAATGTGAACCCGGAAAATGCTTTGCGTAATTGAAAGTCCATTAAGGGTGGGTTTGGAGGTGGGTTCATTCAAGAGTTTAAAAAATCTTCCATGTAGCAAATTTATCAAAAATTCAGGGATTAAATAACTTTATCTTCCTCACCGTGGAGAAAGCTTCCGGGTTAAAAACCTGGGATAGGTGACAAATGGTAGAAGAAAGAGATGGAATAGTAAAATGTGGAAGGAACCCCACTCGCAATAATCTTCCATCTTCAACATTTAGAGATATCATCATTTTTCACCTTCCCCCGAATCAAAAGATTCATCATTATTAAAGCACATCAAAATCATTCGCTGGACGGCGCTACGGGCTCAAATCAAAACAACTCTTAACAACAGTGACTTCCGGATTTATCAATACCATCAAGGTTATGATGACTCATTATTTTCAGGGAAGGGGCGAAGATTAATTGAGAAGCAATTCTTTAGACAACGAAATTCCCTGGTATGTGCTTAAATACACATACCTTTTTCCATTAAAAACGGACTTAAATGACCAAAAACAGACAAAAACTGCCAAAGATATGTTTGTTTTACATTTGTGTTGTGCAGGAAAAGGATATCACACCAAAAGACAGAAAACAAAGCAAAAAAATGACAAAACCAGGCACGGAATGGAAAAGCTGTGAAGGACAAAGCCAAATCAAAGCCAAAGACCAGAAAAGTCAAAGTCAAAGTCAACTCAACAAATTAACAGTCAAAACCGGAGCCGTAATTGAAGAATACTATTGGATGCGATCTCAACCCATCTGATGGGCCGGGAAAGCCCAATAGTATATTATTGAAGACTGTGAAGACCAAATGGGCCCTCAATCAATGACAACAACCCATTTGTGTGCAATTGACAGAGACTGTGAAGACTTTGAAGGCCCAATCCTGGCCCATGTACAGTCAATCTCAGCCCAATAACACAAGCCCACAAACCTTATTGGGCCCAAATAAACCCAATTGGGCCCAATACAAAACCCAAGCCCATTATGGCCCATCATACTTTTTTATAAACCTTAGGGACTTAAATTGTCATTTTTAAAAATGGTTTTATAAAGAAAATTGGTTTAGATATTGATAGGGACTGATTTTGTAATTTTCCAAACAATTTTTCCCTTTTAAAATGACAAGGGCTAAATCTGCCATTTGTTTGAAGTTCTTTATCTCTTTAATACCAAAACAGAGGGGCCATTCTTGGCTATTTTTTCCAAACTCTTTTATAACTAAAGAAAAAAGAAACTAAAAGAAATGGAAAGAAATAAGAAGTCCAGGGTTTCTTTTTGCCAATCTCAAACTTTCAAACCTGTTAACCAATAAACGCTCACCCCTCCCAAAGCTTTCCCGCCACCACTCTCAATCCCCTCAAACTCACGAGATACCACCCAATCTTTTACCCAACCCCTCCTAAATCCAGTCCTAACCTTAAACCCACTCCCACTAATCTTTTAAACTGCCACCTTGGCAATCCCCCTCAACCCAAGAAAAATCCATGGCCGGAAATGAGTATAAACAAACACAACCCCAATCCTAGGGCTGGGATTGATGCTGAGGTTTTGTACACACACAACAAACACAACAAGAAGAAGTATGGAAGCCTTGGACTTCTATAAAAAGAAGAAACACAAAGCCGAAGACACACTAGTTTTTAACTTAGCTTGTTTTTATTTAAACTTTAATTAAATTGTAATCTTAGCTTCCAGCTTGTATTTTAAGTGTACTGTACTGTTTTCAAGTAAATTAATGCAAGTCAGAAGTTTATCTTAAAGTTTCTTAGTTTTCATATTTCGACTCTTGTGTTCATGTTTAAATCTGAAAGAAAGTTATGTTTTCTTGATTATTATTAACCACACTAGCATCAAAACCAATTAACCTTAATTAAATTTAACTGATATCAAGTTTAAAAGATTTTTGGTTATTTAAAGGGGTGTTTGGGTAAACTTCAAAATGGGTTGTTTTGGGGATGTTATGGGTCACAAACACTCAGCCACTTTTGGCTGAGTGTGTATGTTTAATTAGACCAATATAATCAAAAGTTTTAGTGTAAAACTGAGTTTTAAAAAGTCCTTTGACTTTCTGTCAAAATTTAACACAAAAAATTTGAGCTTAAGGCTTAAGCTGTCTAAGCAGCTTAAGCAACTCATTTTTGAGCTTATTGTGGTCACAAAAGTCCCTTTCAAAAAAA
>BQNB010099710.1:0-24866 GCA_026074375.1 Tanacetum coccineum | reverse complement strand
GGTTGTCTAACAACGGATTGGTTTTTGAGTGGTTGTCCAACCGGTTTTCCCAAGATTGATGGCTTTGCAAACTTAGTTTTCCCAACCGGTTTTGAGTGGTTGTCCAACCGGTTTCCTTAACTCATTTTTTAATGCTGCAATTGCAAACCCCTTTTTCTGAATCTGAGCTAGTACATCAGCATTTTCATTAGACTTTTTGTTCAGTTGTGCCATTAAAGAGTCATTTTGGTCTTTGGTCTGAACTCGTGTTATTTTTATAGAATCAAAAAGATCTTTGTAAGTCTGTTTCAAGTGCTCATTTTCCTTATGCAACTGCTCATTCTCTGCAAGTAATTTAGCCACAGAGTGTTGCAAATGCGCGTTTGAATCCCTCCTCGGTTCGACTTCCTTTTAAGTCGTTGTTTGAAAGACACTTGAGGTGTGAATGAAGTTGTTGAAAAGATACCATGCAATTTTCTTTTGATTTGTCTTGAATTAGTTGCATTTGTTGTTTTTCCGAATCTGAACACGAAGATAAGGTATCTTTCTTTTCTATTTTATCGTGAATTATGAAGTGTAAAAGATTTGTTGGATCTTTAGTGGATATGATGTGATTGAAGTTGTGGTTATGTGCAATTCACGTTCACGGGATTTTACTCGTCTATGATCAAAACCGACAAATGATTAACGGGATTTTACAAGATCACTAGATAACCATGAATGAATGATTCGGAATCAGCGGCCAATGATTTAACAGGTTATGGTAAGTTTGTGTGAATGAAATGTATTTTAATTCCTGTTAATGGTCAGCTTGATGATTTAATGTGTTTGATACGTTGTTCTTTGAAGTCCAAGTAATGTCAAATGATTTCTCGAAATTTGGGCAGCATAACGTTTAGATTCAGTATATAAAAGTCTTCAATGTACCTAAAACGTAGTAGCAAAACGCAATACCAAACCAAAAAAATCAAAACACAAGAAAAAATTCAAAACGAAAAAAAATCAAAACGCAAAAAAAATCAAAACGCAACAACAACAAAATAAAAAAAATCAAAACGCCAACAAAAAAAAATACGCGCGCTAGCATCAAAAACGCAAAAAAAAAAAAATAAAAACTCAAAACGCAACAAAAAAAATCAAAACGCAAGAAGAAAAAATCAACACGCAACAAGAAAAAATAAAAAATCAAAACGCAACAAGAAAAAAATCAAAACGCAACAAGAAAAAAAAATCAAAACGCAACAAGAACTTTTCCAGTTTGTCAAAACGCAACCAAGAAAAATACGACTTTTTCCACCAAAAATCGCCTAATAATCACCCTTTTTGACCTTTTAACTTGATTTCTCTTGCACAATTAGCTACCTTATGCCTAGATCTTGCTTAATAACATAAACATTCACACATCTAAGCACAAAAATCCGGGTTTGATTTTTTTGAGTCAATGACACACGAATTTGATCTTGTTGAACTACAAGAATCAACCACGAATCCACACGTAGCTCTGATGCCAATTGTAGGATCCCGATTTACACTTTCACTTCATATTACGAACCACGAATCAAACCAAGAAAAGAGATAAAGAAAGATTGAGTTGATTTAGAGAGAGAAAGAAGAGAGAGAGAGATGAGAGAAAAAGAGAAAAGATATTTATTAGAAAATGAGAAGAGATATTTTCTAAGAAGAAAAATATCTATATATACCCCTACACATTTAATGTGACGCGCGGGATATTTAACTAGGACCCGGGCTCGGGTTTTGCTTAGGATTAAACCCGAAACATATACAATATTAGATTAACTATCGAGCCCGATTCCCGATACTTTCCTATTACAACGTTAACTAATTAATTGACCGAGACTAACATACATAATGAACGAACTTCATGTTCGACTCAATATTTTGAGGCTAACACTCTCTTTAGTTACGCCGTAACTAGATATAACCAAAAAAAAATTAAATTATTTTTCCCACATAAGTACGGTGTAACCCAACTCTTGGTTACGCCATAACTTCCTTCTAAAAACCTTAGTTAAGTTCGAAACGTGTAAAAAACCATGTATAAATAAATAAACTTTGTGGGTATGTTCTCTGGAAACCCTCACGGGACTTCACTCGTCCACTTGGGCCACCAAGTGGTTTAAAAGGCTTGTTGCATACGCTAAATGCAACCGTGATTCCTACGAAAGTGAGTTAGGTTTTCCTGTATAATTTTGTTTTGAAATTTTATGCATTAGTTTGTCTAGTGATTTCAGGGGACATGAGTTTGCTCATGATATGCTTGTCAAGAGTTTATCTCTTGCCATTATCATTTGGAGTATAGAGCAATGCTCAGGGGGGTCTTTTGTTCTAATTCTACTCTCATTTTTGAATTTTATTTCCTTAAATGTACAATAAGGACATTGTACAAACCAAGTGGGGGATAAGAGTAGAATTTACCACTTGACCTATATTTGCCTTCAATTTTCTAGTTTTCTTTTGAAAAATTGTGCCAATTATAAAAATTTTTGACATGTTTTTCTTACTAAACTTGAATAAATCTTTACCGAGCGCACTATTACCCTTTAATTTAATTGGTGAGGTTAAGCCTAATGATTCTGTTTTCATCTATTATACAATAATCCACAAAAATATGAGTGTTCCGATAGTATTGTAAACTTTAGAACTTGGCATGTACATCATTTCGAGACCTAATTGATTAACATGAAATCCATGAATAGATAGTTTAAGAAGGCAACTGATTGCTAGTAAAGCAGCACACGTAATAATAAAATATATGATATGATGGAAAATTACCAAATTACCCTTGAGGACAAAGGTATAAAAAAATCTTCCACAAAATATAAAAAAATTGTATGTTTTATATTAACCGGAAGAGTATGATTCCCGGGTTGTTATTCCCCAACGATATTGAGTAATTGAAACCACGTTCGATGTGGAGGAGTTAAAAACAATGAATTATGAATTGCAAACAAAGATTGATTTGATTATCTACTTTTACAATTTAAAATAAGCAAATGATAACAATTAAGCACGAAAACAAGTAACGGGAAATCAAACATTAACTAAAAACGAAAAACAGGAACCCTAAACGGCAGTTAAAAACTCTAAATTTTTAAAATTAAACCTAAATTGAAATTTTCTTTTTAAATAGACTCTAATTGACTAAAAAGTAAGTTTAAAGAAAACTAAAACAAAAACGGATTTGAAATGAGCTTAAAAACACCAAAAAAGTAAACGGGAACGAATCCCGTTCTTTAAAAAATGAAATTTTGCAATTTAAACCCTACGAAAGCAAAACTAATTTTCCTAGAAACTTTACAATAAAAGAAAATTTTCTAAAAAATATTTATATTTTTTTGATTATTTTTCTATTTTTTATGATTTTTTAAAGTTTGTAATGAAAATAAATGTTTAAAAATACTAAACTAATTATAAAAATTCTATAAAAAATACAAAAAATAGCTTGAACTAATTAGAACCTAGAAAAAATAAGCTTGTGATCACAGTTTAAAACTTAATGAATACGCCACATAATGGGCAAAATAAGCTTAAAGAAAAAAATAAACAACTTATAAGCTAAAATGGGCTAAAAGTGTATAAGAATTAAACGTTGCAAAAGTTTAACGAAAAAGACCCAGGGCGTGTTGTTAGTGGAGTGTGTGTTGAGTTGTTATAAAGAGGGTTGAGGGTGTTGGGGTCGGGGGTTCGAGCCTTGCTCACCCCCGATTTCCACCTTTCCCTTTTTTTTTTTTTGAAACTTATAAAACAAGTTTTTAGATAAGCTAATTTAAGCATTTTAATACGGAAACTTTTTATGAAAAGCCCAAAATAATCTGTTAAACAGCTTATAACTTGACAGAAACAATTAACTTTATTTTTTGGTTCTTTTTCTAAAACTAATAATCTAAAAGACCATAATAAGCTAAGTTTATAACAAATTAAGCTACTAATAAGCTAATACTAACCTAAATAGCTAAATGAACAAGAATAAGCACAAAGAACAAACCATGAGCTAGAAATTCAAAATAAGTACTTATAGAAAACTTAAAACCAAACAGTCCCTACAGGGATCTTTGAGCTTAAAATTAAGCTAGCAAATAAGAACTATAGGCAAAATCACTTGCAACTACTGAAAGCATAACCTGCAAGCTCCTAGGAAAGGCTTTTTAAATGAACTTTGGACAACAAAAGCTTAATAAAAAAAACTGATTCAAAACTGCAAAAGTACTCAGAACATGCTGATTGGATTTTTGGTTTTCAAAAAAAAAAACAAAGTGTTATATTTGAGCTTAAAAACAGATGATCTATTGAGCTTATTTCTAGAAAACAATTTTAAACAGATGAATAATGACCTAAAAGCCAAATGTATGCTGAAAATTAAATCCTAAATACTATTTTAACCTACTGAAAATTAAACTAGAAAATGACCTATTGTCTTTTTTAAGCTACTGATGCAGTGTGCACTATTTTAACATAAATCACCTAGACTAAATGCAGGCTAAAGTAACTTATCTCTATAACTTTAAAACACCTAAACAAAGGCTAAGTAGGCAACACACACCACACACCACACACACACACGATTAAAGCTTAAAATGCAAAACAATTTAGCAGATTTGGACTTATATCAAACTATCCTATGAAAACTTAATTAATCATAATTCTAGCTCATAAATCTAGCTTAAACAATCTTAGCTGAAAGATTAAATTCAAAATATCAAAGACCAAAGTGTACCACGTAGCAATATTAACTTGTTTGTGTAATACTTGTGCCAAACACCCCTTACACAAGCCTCAAACATTTTAGCATAAAATGAAATTAAAGAGGCTTAATACCTAAATACATATAGATTGCAAATAGCTTATGACAAACCTAATGAAACTTATATTAATAACAAATTAAGCCACGAGACAAATTAACTAAGAAACTATGCTAATATTTTTGAGTTTTTGGACGTTTTATGAATTAACTAAGAAATTTAAATCTAATGCTAAAAAAACTTAAAAACAGATAATACAACAATTTAATAAGCACAATTTACGAAAGGATTTAAGCACAAATAAGCTAGACTATAAGCAGAATATAAGCATATGCAAAATTAAAGCTAAGATACTTGAAAAATAAAGGGAACTTACAAAAACCTTAGCTAAACAAAGGCAATAGGCTCAAAGGGCTTCTCAACAACTCTAGACTTATCACAAGGAAAGCTAGTAAGGGCCATAAGCTTCTTCATTGTAAGCTTATCATCCAAAAGCTCAAAAGTCATAAGCTAAGGTATAAAACCTGGATTTTATTGGTTTAATATATAAGTGCTTATGAATAGCGATTTTGAGCCTTAGAGACTCAAAGAGCTTGTATGAGCTTATAAGGACTTTTGAATAGTAACTGATAACTATTTGAAAGAATACAAGACTTATTACCAGCTTGAATAAAAGAACACTAAAATTTCATAACTTGAAATTGATTACACGTTTTAAAACTGAATTACAATAACTGAATTTGAAAATTACAAAAGCTAAAGTTTAAAAGCTAAAAATTACATAAGCTAAATTTTTAAAAGCTAAAAACTAGATATTCCGTGTGTGTGAATGTGAGGGCTATTTATAGCCTTCAGAGAAGCTTCTAGGTCCTGGAGTTTGTTAGATGCTCCCATAAATCCATGCCCTTGAATCTTGCCAATCATTAGATCTCTATCTTAAGCCGTTGGATCACTTTGGTGAACACACGGATTACCAACATGGCATTCCGCGTGCCAGAGCCATTGTGCTTTTTTTTCAAGCCTTTTAGTGCAAAATACTAGTCCTTGGTGTGTTTCCTTCATTGTACGTGTGTCCTTCCTTTTGGGAATTGGCCAATGAGAGCATAAAGTGACGTTTAACTCTGCCAAGGTGTCCTTTCACTGAATTGTTAGCCAATTCCACCTGTCATTCCTTTTCACTTGAATTTCATTGCCACATCACCAATTTGCATTTACCCCTTGATTGTGACTTGTGGTTAATCGGGGAAGAAGGTGAACAGTAAAAACCAAATTTCCTACATGTTTTTTACTTATAAAGGTGCGTTTGATTTTTATTTTGAACCGGGGTTATACTTGTTGACTTAGGCTGGGTATAAGGGATTGGGCCTGGGATATGTTTTGGGCTCGGGTAAATTTTAACAGGTTATGGTTTTTAGTTGTTATAGAAAGATAACAAGTGTTAACTTTTTATAATATAAAGTTAACACTGTTAGGGCTTTAAGGTTTTTTTTGTGAAATATTTTTAACAATTTGTGGTTGACTAATATTGACCAAGAGTTGACTTTTGTTGACCTTTGATAGCATTCTCCCGGCTCTTGTATTCTCTTTCCTTTCCCGTGTCCGTGTTTGTCCGGTTTTGACCGTTTTCTTGTGATATTTGCATTATCCGTACCTACACAATTACAAAGACAAAACAAACAATATTCAAGCATTTTAAGCATAATTTTGTCTTTTTAGGGCCATTTTTGATATAAAACGGATATGTGTTTTCACACATATCAAAATTCCCCAAACTAAACGGTTGTTTGTCCTCACGCAATATTATATGCTCTATAACCAAATATCTCAAAACTTCCCCAAACTAAATCTTTGAAAAGTAGCAAAGACTTTTGTGGAGAGATATTAGAAATCACAAGTTATAAAACACCCCATTTTCCCATTTTTAAAATTATTATTATTATTATTATTTTATTTTTTTATATATATAAAAAAACTTAGAATATTTTGACTTTTGTTATTTCCATAACTGTTAGGGATCATAAAATAAGATGCATTTCGATCGAGAATGCCCCAAAAAGGATAAATTCATCGTCCCCGACTTTTCACTTATCCAAACCAAGCTTAAAACGAAATCTTAGTTAAATATCAGTTAAGATGCTAACACTACTCATATTTGCAACTTGTGAACTTTTCACTCTCGACAATTATTATATCTTAGGTGAATGTGCTATTTTGAATTTCAACCATGCATCAACGTTTTGCAAAATACTATGCTTTACATTCCACCCAAGAATAATGAGTTTGAAGGCGAGATCATCCCATGTAGCGACTTTCGTCTCGGCACATCCCAACCTTGCGGCTAAGTGACCAGGCTTTTGACACCCCACAGAGACTAGTATCGGGACTCACGGAACTTAGGTTTAAAAAACTCTCAGGTTTCCCGAATATACATAGCTTTAAAAATAGAATAGTCAAAGTTCAAAAGCATATTTAAATTTAACAAAAAGAAATCTATTTATTAATTCAACTACCACGTCGATTGTGAGCCGGCAAGAGGTAGTAAACTTTTATTAGGCCACAGCCTTTATTAGATTTTTTATTTTTTTATCATTTTTTTTATATATAGAGAAGACTTCTTTTTGAAAAATTCAAGTATAAATTTGAACTAAGACTAAAATTTTTGCTATATATTACATAAAAAATTGTTGATTTAAGTTTAATCTCCAAAAACAGCACGTATATTAATCCGGTTAAGAGCTTATGGGAGAAAAAGTCACAAATTACATACATGAGCTCTTAAGATTTCCATCTAATCCTTGTTTAGCATCCCACTCATACTTAACTCTATCATTTTTCGTTCTTCGCGAAGATCCGCGAATGCTTAGCCTAAAAGTTAAGGAACAAGCTAGAGCTCAACACGCTCGATCGGGTCAAAATTTACTCTTATTCTACCCAGCGGGAAAGTCAAAATTGTGGCAAAAACACTTATTTTATTTTTGAAAATTTTAAAATTTTTCATTTTTTTGAAAATTTTTGTAGGAAAACGTGGTACGTGAGAACAACGGGTAAAAGTAGGTAAGATCATATCGAAGATATACTATCCCATACTAAAATTAAACATTGTCTTGAATGTTTCCTAGCCTAAGACTTAAAAACCCCATACTAGAACTCAAAAAGTCGGTCAAAATTTACTCTTATTCACCCACGAAAGTCAAAATGTGGAAAATTTGGGGGGGGGGGGGGGGGGAGGGGGGGGGGGGGGGGGGGGTAAAAAAAAAGAGGGGGTTTTTTAAAAGTATATATATAAAAAAAATTTTTTTAAAAAATAAAAAAAAAAAAAAAAAAAAAGTGTGTGTGTGATATATATAAATAAAAAAAGACTTATTTATTTTTGAATTTTTAAAATTTTCATTTTTTGAAATTTTTGAAGAAAACTGGTACGTGAGAACAACGGTAAAAGTAGTATGATCATATCGAAATATACTATCCCATAACTAAAAATTAAACATTGTCTTGAATGTTTCCTAGCCTAAGACTTAAAAACCCCATACTAGAACTCAAAAAGTCTAATGCCATAACCTAAACATGAGCAAGATTACAAAATCTTTAGCGTTTATTAAGTTGCTATATACAAATGTTAGACGATAATAATATTTAGGTATCGATTTCCCTAAAGTAATGCAAGCAAAGCTAGGAAAGCTCAATGGAACCTGGGACAAACACGAACACGAGAGTCTCCAGAAAATTTGGGTCAATCCTGCAAACAATCACAAGTACAAACACAACAGAATCAGAAGAGTACAAGCCTCCTCACATCACAATAAGAAAGAAGTTAGAAAGTTTTAATGGATAAGCATGGTCCTCCCATAAACACTTTTTTTTGGTAACTCGATCACATAGCTTGACTCGATCCCTGAATTCATTCGTCCTTAGGGAAAGTCTGGAGATCCGGGACAACCATTGTTGGTGTGTCCCCTCCAAGTAGTGCTTAAGTCAGTGGCAATTCACTTTGAAGTTAGATCCGTCGGTATGAGAATAATTTTGTATGCCATATGGAAAAAACTTACGTTATAGTGAAAGGGTCGGAAACCAACGGGATTTAAGCTACCCCGAGAATATCTTTACACGAAGTTGAAAAGCAAGACTTGATCACCAACATTGAAAATGCGGTTTTTGATCTTTGAGTCATGAAGCTTCTTCGTCCTCTCCTTATAAATCAAAGAATTCTCGTATGCTTGATCACGAAGCTCATTAAGTTCATTAAGTTGCAGCTTCCGGTGATCGCCCGCGGTTTTAAGATCGAAATTAGCATGTTTTTAATGCCAATAAGCACTATTCACTAAATTCGATGATAGATGACACGACTTTCCATACACGAGCTTGTAAGGGGTGTAACCAATTGGTGTCTTATAAGTGGTACGGAATGCCCATAAAGCGTCATCAAGCCTATCGGACCATGAGGCACGGCTTTCTCCAACCGTCCTTTCTAAAATACGTTTTAACTTATGATTTGACACCTCGACTTGAGCCACTCATTGAGAGTGTAATCGTAGCAAGACATTGAGTGACCTCCATACTCTAGACATTATTTAGCAAATTAAATCATTACAGAAATGGGTCCCACGATCGCTTATAATAGCTCTCGGTGTACCGAATCGGGCAAAAAGAGATTTCAAAAACTTAACTACAACTCTAGCATCGTTAGTGGGGAGCGCCTTGGCTTCAACCCATTTGGATAGGTAATCGACGGCTACGAGTATGTACTTATTTCCTCTAGATGACGGAAATGGTCCCATGAAGTCTATGCCCTAGACATCAAAGATTTCACACACTTGGATGGAATTTTGTGGCATCTCATCACGCTGTGAAAATTTTCCCTGACGCTGGCATGAGTCACAGTTTTTGACTAACTCATGGGCATCTTTGTAGATTGTGGGCCAATAAAATCCTGAATCAAAAACCTTTTTGGCGGTGTAGTTGGCACCGTAATGTCCCCCGGTGGGTCCACTATGGCAAGTATAACACCCCGTGTTTTAGGGTCATTGACGACGTCAATAAATTAACAAGTTATGTTTTGGGTTTTACGCATTTGCTTTTAAAGAGTAAAAGTTAAGTTAAATCGCGTAAGATAAAAAAATATCGTTTAGCGTAATCGACACCAAACGAATTAAATTTTTCGTCAAGCAAGCAATATATTATTATGTACGAAAGTAATAATTAACTTTTATATTTTATTTTAATTGTTGCGTAATACGTTTACGTTTACGCAATTAAATACGTTTTAAGCATACCTTGAAAAGTCTCTGTATACACCTTTTAAAACCCAAGATATTTATTAGATATTAATCTAAAATAACTTTTATGGTATTTCCCTAACTTACCCTAGTTAGACTTAACTAGGGATCCTTAACCATGGTTAGGGCTCCTATATAAGGACTTATCTATGCAATAGTAAACACACAAAACACATTCATAAGTGTAAATCCAAAACATCTCCATTTTACTCTTGATAGGCCACGGCTCAAAAACACCCCTTTACACAATCCATACAAATTTTTCTACCAATTATACAAATATACACACATCATTCCTAAGACCTTCTAAAGTGTTTGCAAGCATTGGTTAACCCATTTTACAAGTGTTGAAGCAAAGAAAGAAGATTAGAAGGGTTTTCAAACTAAATCATGTTTTTCATACTTGCAAGCATGGGTTTGAGATCCAAACATGGGTTTAGATTGTGTTGTCTCATACTACATATCCATTATGTTATCTAAGACTCTATATGTATTCATACTTATGATTTTATATGTTCATATGTTTTATTTAGCTAAATCACCATTTAGGGTTTCTTTAATGGGTTTTGATTAAAAGTGAGATTAGAACACTTGTTATCTTGAACACTTGGGAAAAATATGAACTAATGGACCTAATATATGTAAGACATAAGATATTAAGGGTTCTAATGGATTTGTAACAAAGTGGTAAAGCTAAAAAAGCTTCTAACACAGTTTTAAACATTTTTTGAGAAATTTATCTTAGGGGGCTGTTTGTATTCGAAAAATTACATATGTATTTTATACTTTTATAATATACTACATGTCACAAGGATCGAGGGGTCATAAAGAACTCGAAAAACCGATTAATAACGAAGAAGATACGCTATTTACAAGTTTACGATAGTTAATACTTTTATAAAACTATTTTTATAAAAGTTACTATTCATGGCAGAAACTTATACTTTGTAAAACATAAATAATATGATAAAACTTTTAATTTCGAGATCGTGCTCGAAAGAATCGCTAAAAACGGAGCTATAACGAATAAGATACGACGTTTACGAGTTTTACGCTAATTAAAACGTAAAAACGAGTTTATAGCTGTGATGAACAGTAAAATCACTATTCACATCAGAATCATGAAAACCTAAAAATGTGATTTTATGATCACTCGTCTTACTACGAAAGCGTGGGCATAAGAAACGCGAGAAACGGACTAAAAACGACGAAGTTATGTCATTTTTGCTAAAAGGCGTAATTATAAACGTTTTTACCTTATACAATAAGATTTTTTGCAAAAACGATGTAGATGGTTGATAAGCTATATAGATAATACTGTGTTATAGTTACCAAAGTGCTATAATAACTAGGTTAATTCATAAGGAGGCCTCTCGATGGCGTATTGACGAGTTGTTGGATTTACGATTTAAAGTATCCTAGCTCCTCGTACGTCATGTCCATTGACCTCTTAATTATAATAGACCCGAACTATATGTATGAAGATAAACTAAATAGGTATTATATATGGTAGTTGTTAGACAACATACTCGAGTACTCATACGACCTATATTGGATTAGGTTGCATTCGGCGATTATCGGACGCATTTTGCGTGATATACTTGATATTAGCTCACTCGAGGTGAGTTCATAACCCCACGTTTTACATGATTTGTTTTATAAGTTTTGGGGTGAGAACATGCTTGATTATAAATACATTTACTTGGTTGATTACAAATTGATTTATGCACTTCTTTACTTGTCATGCGTAGATTACAATACTTGGTTTACTTTTTGGACGTAAACACATACTTGACTTTCATGAACTGTAAATCACTTGGAGGGTGAGCGCGAATGTTATAAAATAGATCTATTGGGGATTGACAACCCCCGTTCGGGTGATTAGCTCTAATTCAGGATATTGATGATGATCCTCTAGTTTCTTTGGTTAGAGAATCCATGAAAGAGAAGTCAACAAATTTTGTTACTCCTACAAAAGCTTCAGGGGAGGCTCAAGAAGAAGATATCAGTCCTACAATCTTGGAGGCAGCCAAAACATTGTCAAAGGTTGCTTCTCAGGGTGTTAGCAAGGTAAAATCAACTGATAAAGGTAAGAGATATAGGAGGAGAGCAAGGTCAGTGGCTAAGATTATTAATACTGGATTGGATGCTGAAGAAGAGATTAATACTGGTATTGAAGAGGTTAGTACTGGTAGTGCTAAAGTTGATTCTGGTACTGCTAGTAAAAGGGGTCAAAGGGAAGGAAAGGCTCCAATGGTTGAAGAGGACATCCAGGCTACTCACAAAACTAAAGAACAAATAAGACAAGAGGAAGCTGGATTGGAAGAGGCTATAAAATTACAAGCTCAAATGGATGAAGAAGTTGCAAAGCAGATTCATTTAGATAAAATGATAGCCAAAAGAATGGCAGAAGAGGAAGAATTATCAGAACAACAAAAGAAAAGAAAAGCAAAAGTTCAAGAAGCTGCGCAGAATTATACTGAAAAAGATTGGGATACCATCATAGCAAAACTTGAAGAAAATGCAGAACTAACCAAGAGTTTACAAGGAGAAAGTATGAATGGTGAAGATTTTACTAAAAGGATGGTGGAAATGAAACAAAGAAAATAAAACATTTTACAGAGGCAAGAGCTAAGGCGAAAGAGAAACAAACCTATGACTCTTCACAGTTTAAGGATCTATATGTCAAACTATCTTAAGCATAAAGGGAATCTTGGAAGCTTTCTCATTAAGAAGTTGAAGTTTGAAGAGATTACAAGAAGAGTTTTGATAATTAGTTCAGCAGATAGATACTTTTGTTCCGATAAATCTGAAGCTACAAAGGCAAAATGAAAAGATATGGAGAGTGCATTCACCCAGACCAAAGACTTCAAAGAAACAAAGGATTGATGATAAAGATGTTCCAGTTATAATAGAAAAAAATTGTTGAGGTAAAGGAAGAAGAGCAAGTAAAAAGAATAGGAAAAAGAAAGAAGCAAAAGGCTAGAAAAGGTATACTGTGGTATATCATATATCATAACACGGGGTCGATTCTTGGACTTGGCTAGTTTCTAGAGAGAGAAACACATGAGGAGTATTTCTGAGAGAGAGTAAACCAAGTGTTTTTAACTGGAAAATGAATAATGACATACTACCATTCCACCTCTTCAAAGTTGAAGAGGTATAAATATAGTTCTTACGAATATATCGGTATGATTACCGGTTAATTACCGAAAGTCCATACTTTTAAACTAAATTTTTTTTTTAGTTAAACCCAACTACGAGCTATTAATAAACAGTTAAATACACTGGGTGACCGAATCTTTTTGTAACATCTAACAATCTCCCCCTAAGGAAAGTCACCCCTGAAAATACTAAACTTAATCACTTCAGTCTTTAGCTCGTAGAGATATGATTCTTCTTTTAATATCTAATACGTTAGTGGCAGAGATTTTTTGATTTATCATTGACGTGTCTTTGATTGTGATCTTGAGCTTTGATATAGTAGTATATTATACATAAAATAATTATAAAATATAATATTCCAAAATAGCAATTAAGAAGATTCCCAAAGTCTCCCTTAAAGAAAATTCACTCTAAAAGATATATATATATATAATATAATATAATACGTATTTAACCGGGAAGTATGCTTTCCCGGGTCGTTTCCCCAACGACTTGTGAAATTGAATCCACGCTCTTGTTTGGAAAATGATTTGAATAAAAGCAAAGAGATATTTGAATATCTATAACTACCAATTAAAAACACAATTAAAATAAGCAACTAAAAAGCAATTAAAACAACTAACGGGAACAAATAAAACGCGACAAATAAGCAAGTACACTAAAATTAAGTCCTAAAAATGCAAACTAAATTTCTAAACCTAAAATAAGGCAAAAGAAAATTTTAGGAAAAAGAAAATTATTTTTTTTATTATTTTGAATTTATTATGAATTAAAAACTAATTTAATCTAATTAAATCCTAGAAAATAGCAAATTAATTCCTAAAAATTCTAAAAAATGATTTTTAAACTTAGAAAAATCTAAAATATCATAAAAACTCAGAAAACTATTTTTAACTATTTTTAAAATTAAAATCCTATTTTTAAAATTAAAAATAAAAGCTCAAAAATAAAAATTAAAATCTAAAAGGTGTAAAAATGATTTTTCTGAATGGAAACCTAAAAGTAATTTTTATAAAACTAAAAACTATTTTTTTGTATTTTTCTGAAACTTTTTCTATTTTTTATGATTTTTCGAAAATTAAATCCTAAGAAAAATGATTAAAAATAATCTACTTAATGGAAAAATGTGAAAAATTCAGGGAAAATCCTAAATGCTAACAGGGACTTAAGAAAAATAAGAACTATGAAGAAGCTAAACAAATAAGCCCTAAATTAAGCCTAATAAGCTACGGCTTATTAAACTAAAAAGAAAAATAAAACAAGGTTATCTATTAAATGGTGCAAGGTATGAGTGGATGAGCTAATGTAGCACACTTGGTTAACACGTTGGGTATGCATGCCACAAACAAAGGTTCGCGTGTCTACTAGGCTGGCAACAACAACAACCATACCTTTTTGGTATGTGTTTTTATTTTTTGCAAAACTAAAAGCTAAAAAAACTGCAAAGAACATATTTTTTGTTATAAAAAGCACTTTTAATAAAAGAAACTATAAGCTGAATCTCAAAGATAAGCTCTAAAAGAGCTTATGAAGGTTGTTGCCTCAGAAAGTAAGGTTTTGAAGAAACAAAAAGCTTATTTTTATACTGAAAATGGCATGCATGGGCACGGCGCGACTCAATTTATAAGCTCAAACTACTGAAAACAAGAGAGGAAGCTAATCGAAAAGCTAACGTGATGTCTAGAGATCTAAATGATGAAAAGCTACTTATTAAACGTGAAATCATTAAAAGCGTATGTGATAAGTGGAAGATAAAAACAGCAAACACTCGGAGGAACAGCAGAGCGGATAAGAACTAGCTGACGTTACAAGAGAAACGAGTCGGCGCACAACTTTTGTACACAATGTACTAGAAAAAACACTATAGAGAGCTATGACAGTACTTAGCGTATGAAGCATGTCTGAGACAGGGGTTTGTTTTGGGGGATTATAGTAACCGTTGTACAATCTGTTGGCTTTATGCTATGTAAACCTAGACACCTATTTGGCTACAATCATTGTATTGTTACCTAGGTCAACTATAGCAATAAGCGAGCGGCGTAGAAATTCAAATTTAAGAAGCTAGACTAGTTACTACTGTTTTTTTTGGCTTTTTGAGTTTTTATGAACTTTTTAAAAGCAAATGCACCTAAATTATTAAGCTAGAAAATTAGAAACAAGACTTAATCTAACTTTAACTATATCTAATCTATAAGCTCTTGGAATTTTAGAACCTAACTCCTACAATTACCAACTTAAATGAAGCCTAAAAAGGACAGCAGTAGTAACTTATTGTTACTACTGCTGATGCAAATGACTTAAAGCTCAAACCTAATGTGCAGGTTACCTTAAGGGTAAGACCTACACTACACACTCCTATTGAGTGTGTTTGAACAAACTATAAACACAAATCAAGCCTAGGAGGCTTGAATCAAAATTTTAACAATCTAAGAGAAATGGAAAAGGTCCCCTGGTGCTGAGACAACCAAAATGAACTTAAACTTTTCAATTTTTGAAAACTAACTTGAGAAAACCACTAAACTACCCATTTTAGACTAAATCAAAGCTGGTTCAAAGACTTTTATCAAAAACCTTTGACTATTAAAGGTCAAACTACCTTAAACCAAACACCCCTTTAAGCAATGACAGATTTCATAAAACTTGAGCAATTTAATTCTGGTGATTACAACCTTGATACCAGATAACAATTAGCTAATAACAAGCTTAATAAACATATTCCAACAACTAATTTAAGCTAGAATCAAAAAGCTATAAGCTAAGCTAACTATTTTTGGTTTTTTTAATGATATTATGACAGATTAAACAAAACTAAAGTCTAAACTACATAATCTAAAGACAGATGATCAATAGAAGCACAAATAAGCATATAAGATGACATTAAGCATAAGAAAGCTAGATAATAAACAGATTAAGCAATCAATAAGCAAATTTAAGCAAAATTACACTAAGAAGATTAAAGTCAGAAAAATAAATGAAAGACTTACAAATGCCTTAGCATAACAAAGGCACAAAGGCTCATAGAGCTTATCTACTAGCTCTAACTTATCCTTATGGATAAGCTAGTAAAAGTCCATAGAAGCTCTTCCATTATTAGCTTCTCTTCCAAAAGCTCACAATCCAAATAAGCAAAGGTATTTAAGTTTAACTGATTTAAATGCTTTAGTATGATTAAGGCTTGATTAAACAAACTCAATCTCAAGCTTATAGACTTGAGAGAGCTAAAATGAGCTTATGACAAGCTTATGAAACAGTAGAGTATGTATTTGAGGAAATGAGAGCTTATAAATGAAAACAAGATTATGTAAACTAAATGAGACTTTTATTAATGATCCAAAACAGATTACAAGAGATTAAAAAGTGAAATTACATTTTAACTAAAAAAACTAACAAGCTAATTTTACTTAAAGAAAAATACAGGAAAAAGAAGATATGTGTGTATGAGAGGTGATAGCTATTTATAGATGCCAGCTGAACCTTCTAGGAGCCAAAAACAGTTAGACGCTCATTCTATCTTGGCCTTTGGATCCTTTCAATGATTGGATGACAATTCTCAACCCTTGGATCACAAATGAACTCACACGGATTGCCAACATGGCAATCCGTGATTGAGACGTTTGTGCTTTCTCTCTGAGTGACTTCTTTGTAAATCCCAACCTCCTCTTGTGCTTTCCCTCCTGTCAACGTGGCATTCCCTTTGATAAGTTTGACCAATAAGTGCTTGAGTGACTTTTATACCCCTTCCATCATGTATTAGCGCCCTTGAATTGTCGTTTCACCCTTTTATTCACATTTGCCCTTTGATTTGACTGTGGGTAAGTTGGGGAAGACAATGAACAGTAATTATGTTCTTGGCGCCCTTTTTAACTGAAAACGGGTTAAATGGGATTTAAACTTTGGGCTATTGGCAAACTAGGTCCCTCTCATTTATGGTGTATAGATTTGACAATAGGCAGATTAGGTCCCTGGACTTATATAAAAGGGTTATGGGCCTAGGTTTTGGGCTTTGGTTTCGGGCAAGGAAATGGAAAGGTAAAAGCCCATTTAGCTTTAGGGACCATTTGTGTAATTTTGGTTTTATTGAGGGACTGAAATGAAACTTTGGGTTTTTGTCTTTAGTGAGTTGACTTTGACTTTGGTTGACTGAGAGTTGACCAAGGTTGACTTTTTGACTTTAGCTTCCGGCTCTTGTACACTCTTCCGTTCTCGTGTCCGTGTTTGCTCGTTCTTGACGGTTTTCTTGTGATTTTTGTCTTATCCGTACCTGCACACACAAAACACAAAAACAAGCATATCTTTACCATTTTTAGTATGTTTTTGGTCTTTTTAGGGTCTATTTTGATATAAAATGGATATGTGTTTTCACACATATCAAAATTCCCCAAACTAAACGATTGCGTGTCCTCACGCAATATTACATGCCTTATAACCAAATACCTCGAAACTCCCCTAAACTAAAACTTTGAAAATAAGCCAAAGATTTTGTTTTGGATAGCTGAGAAATCACAAGTTATAAAACACCCCTATTTCCCATTTTCTAAAACTTTTCCATTTTTTTTATATAGTTGAGATAATTTCGACTTTCGTTATTTCTATAACTGTTAGGGATCATAGAACAAGATGCATTTCAAATCCGAGAATGCTCAAAATAAAATTCATCGTTCTCGACTTTTCACTTATCCAAACCAAGCTTAAAACAAAATCACAGCTAAATATTAGTAGAGTTACTAACACTAAACACTACTCATAAATTTGCAACTTGTGAACCTTTCACTCCCGACATTTATTATATCTTAAGTGAGTGTGCTATCTTGAATTTCAACCATGGATCAACTTTTTGCAACATACTATGCTTTACGTTCCACCTTAGAATAATGAGTTAAAGGCGAGATCATCCCATGTAGCGACTTTCGTCTCGGCACATCCCAACCTTGCGGCTAAGTGACCAGGCTTTTGACACCCCACAGAGACTAGTATCGGGACTCACGGACCTTAGGTTTCAAAAATCTCAGGCTTCCCGAATATTCATAGCTTATAAAATAGAATAGTCAAAGTGCAAAAGCATATTTGAATTTAACAAAAAGAAGTCAATTATTAATTCATACTTAATTATCTATACATTTATGCAATTGTAACCCTCGACTTTTTAGAAGGCTATAACATCGGCCACGCCTCCGACAAATGTAAGCAATCAAATTTCAATGTCTCGATTCGTTTATTCTTACTATGGGCTTTCTTTAGAAGACTACCACATCGGTTGTGAGCCGGCAAGAGGTAGTAAACTTTTATCAACCCACAACTTTTATTATTATTATTATATATATATATATATATATATATATATATATATATATATATATATATATTTCTTCAAAGAAGACTTCTTTTTGAAAAATTCAAGTATAAATTTGAACTAAGACTAATTTTTTTTTTGCTATATATTACATAAAAATTGTTGACTTAAGTTTAATCTCCAAAAAACAGCCACTTATATTAATCGGTTTAAGAGCTTATGGAAAAAAGCCTACAAAGTTACATACACGAGCTCTTAAGATTCCAATAATCTTGTTAGCATCTACTCTACTTAACTTTAAACATTTTTTCAGTTCTTCGAATAGCGTACGCTTAGCCTAAAAGTCAGAACAAGCTAGAGCTTAACACGCTCGATCGGGGTCCAAAATTTTAACTCTCAGTTCCTTACCCAGCAAGAAAGTCAAAATTGTGACAAAAACACTTATTTTATTTTTTATATTTTTTAAGGGCGGAATGATCCGTATACACTATGCTTTTATTCATGATGAGGTATGACCGGAATTTTTCAAAGGCATACACCACGGCTAACATTTCTTTTTCCGTTGTGGTGTAGTTCGATTCTGCCTCGGTCATTGTTTTGCTTGCATAATGTATAGGCCTAAAGTGTTTCTCAATTCGTTGCCCCAGAACCGCACTAATGGCATAGTCGCTCGCATCGCACATAAGCTCAAAGGGCTGGTCCTAGTCGGGGGCAATCCGAATTGGAGCTTCGGTTAATTTCTTCTTTAAGGTCTGAAAAGCTTGAATGCATTCCTCTGAGAAAATGAAAGAAGTGTTTTTCTCAAGGAGATGAGTCATAGGTCGAGAAATTTTTGAAAAGCCCTTGATGAATCTACGGTAGAAACCTGCATGTCCGAGAAAACTCCTAATACCCTTGACGGTAGTTCGATGAGGTAATTTAGTAATGACGTCTATTTTGGCTTTGTCGACTTCTATTCCTTTCTTTGAAATTTTGTATCCAAGAACGATGCCTTCTTTCACCATAAAATGGTTTTTTTCCCAATTTAGAGCCAAATTAGTGTCTTCACACCATTTAAGCATCTTTTCTAAAATGGAAAGGCACGTAGAGAAAGATATTTTGAAAACTGAAAAGTCGTCCATGAAAACTTCCATCGTCTTTTCAATCATATCATGGAAGATAGCCATCATACACCTATGGAACGTGCCTGGTGCATTGCATAAGCCGAAAGGCATGCGGCGGTAAGCAAACGTTCCGTATGGGCAGGTGAATGTGGTCTTTTCCTGATCTTTCGGATCGATTGGTATTTGAAAGTAACCCGAGAAACCATCGAGGAAACAATAGTATTCATTTCCTGCGAGTCTCTCAAGCATTTGATCCATAAACGGCAAAGGGAAGTGGTCTTTCCGGGTGGCTTCGTTCAACTTACGATAATCAATACAAACTCTCCATCCCGTTACAAGTCTAGTTGGTACTAATTCATTTTCATCATTGGTCACTACGGTCATCCCTCCTTTCTTTGGCACACAGTGCACTGGGCTCACCCAAGGACTATCCGAGATTGGGTAGATCAATCCAGCGTCAAGAAGTTTTTCAACCTCTTTCTTGATGACATCATGGATCTTTAGATTAACCCTTCTCTGATGTTGGATCGCTGGTTCATAGTCCTCTTCCATTAGAATTTTATGAGAACAAAATTACGGGTTAATACCCTTTATGTTGGAGAGTTTCCAAGCGATTGCTCGCTTTCAGGACTTTAGAACCTTTATGAGAGCGGTCTTTTCATCGACACTCAAATCTTTGGCAATTATGACTGGCAACTTGTTGTTGTCTTCCAAAAATGCATATTCGAGATGAGGCGGTAAGTCCTTAAGTTCGACCTCGGGAGGTTCATCAATTGAAGATTTGGCAGTTTTGGCTTCACATAGTTTAAGTTCCTTTCTGATTTCTGGCAAATAATTTCCTTGGTTCGGAGGTGGTGAAGGATCACTATTAAGGAGTGCTTCGAGAATAAGAATGTCCCCTTCTGGGTCATAATAGGATTCATCAACTTCCGGTGAAGTTGGATCGTCGGCTAGAGCAAGAAAAGCATCAGCTTCTTCTAGAAGTAGAAAATCACTATCCCCGAAAGGAGTGAGAGTCGGAGAAGAATTTGAAACTATCGGGTCATATCCGAGAGTGGGATTGCCACTGGCGATCACGTCTAAAAATCCTAGAACTTCCTGAGAATACTCCTCACAAGCTAATTCAACAACGTCGATTCGATTCGCCGTCATATCATTATAATTAACCGAGTATCTCGAAGTTTGATCAAGATTGTAAGTAATGGCCTCATTGTCTACTCGAAGGGTTAATTCACCTTCGTACACGTCTATCAAAGCACGACTGGTCTTAAGAAAACACCTCCCGAGAATTAAAGGTACTCGAGGGTCTGGTTCAAAATCTACGACCACGAAGTCAGCTGGAAACTGTAATACATCAACTTTAATGTTGACATCTTTAGCAATACCAATCGGTCGTGAGATCGTACGGTCCGCTAGTTCTAGTGTCATGCACATCGAAGGCAGGTTTGGAAGTTTAAGCTTTTTCCACACGGAAAATGGCATGAGATTTATGCTTGCGCCAAGATCGGCCAAGGCTAAGCACTCATCCATTCTGGGAAATTTATATGGAATAAGGAATCTGCTGGGGTCACCAAGTTTTTCGGGTAACTTGTTAAGTATGACCGCCGACCAATGTTCGTTCAAAGGGGTTCTAGCCATCTCATTAAGCTTTTCTTTATTTCCGATTAAGGCTTTAAAAGTTGAAGCAAATTTGGGCATAAGAGTCAAAGTATCCATGAAACTAATTTCAAAACTCATATCTTTAAAGATTTCGTAGAATTTCTCTTTTTGTTTGTCAGCGTTTTTACATAACTTCTCATTATTTCGCCTTGAAGGATAAGGAATTGACGGTTTCTGGTTAGGCATCGGTGCACTAACTAGAGCATCAACTGGCTCAGAAACTGGATTTTGGTTTTCAACTAGGACAACTGGAGGTTGGATGTCTTTGGTAATTCCGTTATTATTAAGAAAAATTGTGTCCTTTGTCACCTCAGTTCTACGTTCCACTACTTTAGGAGAAGAAGTAGTAGGAATCGTAGGTCCTTGATAAACAACCCCGCTTCGGGTAGTAATACCTTTCAAGTCTTCCTTTGGGTTAGTAACGGTGTTACTTGGAAGAGAACCTGAACTCAAAGACGAAGCGGTATTTGAATTTACAAATTTAGAAAGCATTTCTCAATACAGCATCATTAGCCTTGACTTAATTCTCAAAATCGGTCTTTGAAACACCTTGCATTTGCTGAGCAGGAGCTTGATAAGGTTGAGCTTGGTAAACTGGTGGTTGACTAGTCGAAGGTTGATACACTTGTCCTTGGTAGAAGTTATTTCCACGGTTTTGATTGAAATTGGTTCCTCAATTTTGGTTGAAATTATTTCTTTGATTTTGATTGAAACGGTTTTGATTATTTTGAATTGGAGGAAAACCAGGAGGTCAGATTTGATTTGCAACCATCAGAGGTCTAGAATTGGTATTTCCTTGATTAAAATTGGCTGCAGCAGCTTGTGAAACGTACTCTTGAATGTTGTCTCGATAAATGTTACCATCGGTGGATGGACAATTTCTATAAGAATGAGCACCTCCACAAGTTGCACAACTCTGCTTGACCGCTTTTACGGGTGAGGGAGCTTGGGCTTTCTGCTTGTCGATAAGCATTGTCTTCATCATATTCTTAAGTTCAGATACTTCGGTTGTAAGAGCAGCAACATCTGGTGAAATTCCGGGGGTAGATGAATTCAAACTCACTTTGGCAACGACTGCCTTGTTTCGTGAATTACGAACCTTGGATTTACTCTCGATAATTTTCAAGCATTCACGAGGCATCTTATCCAAAAAGTTTCCACCCGCAGCAGAATTCAACGAATCTTGATCATTAGCATTCAAAGCATTGTAAAACGTATCTAGTTGATGTAATTCTGAAAATCCGTGATGTGGGCATGCTCGAAGAAGATCATTAAATCGATCCCAAGCCTCGTAAAATGATTCATCAAATCTTTGTTGAAATCTCGTGATTTCGTTCCGAAGATTTGTCGTTTTTAAAGGAGGAAAGAATTGATTAATGAATTTTGAAACAAGATCATCCCATGTCAAAATTGATCGAGGAGGTTCTTTCTCTAGCCAAATCCGGGCTGAACCTTCAAGAGAAAATGGAAAAAGCATAAGCTTAATTGACGTGCTCGGGATGTCCGGGAATCTCATCGTTGAGGTGATTTTGTTGAAATAACGGATGTGAGCATGTGGATCCTCTTTATCATGTCCGAAAAACTGCTTGTTTTGAACAAGATTGATCAAACCATGCTTTAACTCAAAGTTAGCATTGATTTCGGGAATTACGATTGCATCCTCGTACCCCTCGGTGGGTGCTTGGAGCAATTCCGCCATAGTCCGGTTATCGGCCATCGGAACTAGGGGAGGATTATCAAAAGGTTCTTCTAAATTAAATGGTTCTACAACAGCCGGTGGGGCTTGTTGTTGACGGTTATGGTTGCGGGTTTGAGAACGAGTGCGCATGCACAAAAATAGAAAAAGAAAATTTAAACTAAAATATTTTTATTTATTTATTTTTTATATAAACAAACTATTTTAACGGATAACGAGATGACAACTTAAACCAAATAATCAAATTTACTTCACGGTAGCTCTTAAAAATTTTACTTTTTAAGGTGAGCCGTATTTCGTAAATGACACAAATGGCAAGTTTTTAAATCTTTGATTTGAGTTGGGAACTTACTAATGGACAATACCTCAATTGAAGGTATTATTTGTTGGTGTTCTTTTACCAACTTTGTTTATTTTATTTTTTTTATGGACAATTTTTGATTTTTTTATATATTTTTATATGATAATTATACTAAAAGAAAAGAAAAATATTTTTTACTTTTTATTTTTTTTACTTTGAGCACCTCATGAAAGGAAAAACAAATCACACTCATACTCTCACTAATCTATGTGTTTCATTTTTGGTGATCACTCAACTGCTCAGTCATGGCGAGTATTTTATCATAAGCTTGGCAAGGATACTTGATTCATAGTAAACCAACACACGTAAATATAAAATATATAATATGATGGAAAATTACCAAATTACCCTTGAGGACAAAGGTAAAAAGGAAAATCTTCACAAATATATATAATATAATACGTATATAAACCGGGAAGTATGATTCCCGGGTCGTTATCCCCCAACGATTTGTGAAATTGAAACCACGTTTGTTGTTCGGACAATGATTTGAATTGGAAACAAAGATTGATTTGATTATCTACTTCTACAATTTAAAATAAGCAAATGATAACAATTAAGCACGAAGACAAATAACGGGAAATCAAACTTTAACTAAAAATGCAAAACGGGACCCCTAAACGGTGGTCAAAAACCCTAAATTTCTAAAATTAAACCTAAATTATTTTTTTCTTTTTAAATGGACTCTAATTGACTAAAAAGTAAGTTTAAAGAAAACTAGAACAAAAACGGAGTTGAAATGAGCTTTAAAACACGAAAAACGAGAACGGGAATGAATCCCGTTCTTTAAAAATCGAAATTTTGCAAATTAAACCCTACGAAGGCAAAACTAATTTTCCTAGAAACTTTATGACAAAAGAAAATTTTCTAAAAAAGATTTATATTTTTTTGATTATTTTTCTATTTTTTATGATTTTTTTAAAGTTTTTAATGAAAATAAAAGTTTAAAAATACTAAACTAATTATAAAAATTCTAGAAAAAATACAGAAAATAGCTTATACTAATTAGAACCTAGGAAAAATAAGCTTGAGATCACAACTTATTCAATAAGCCACGAAATAAGCTAAAAACAGCTTATTGGCAAAATGGGCTAAAATGAGTATAAGAAATAGATTTTGCAAAGTGTTAATGAAAAAGTCCTCAGGGCGCAGTGGTAGTGAGTGTGTGGTGTGTGTTATAAAAGGGTAGAGGGTGTTGAGGTCGGGGGTTCGAGTCTTGCTCACCCCCGATTTCCACCTTCCCTTTTTTTTCAAAAACTTATAAAAGCAAAGTTTTAGAAAAGCTGAAAATAAGCACTTTTAATAAAAGTAACTTTTTATGAAAAGCCCTAAATAAGCTGTTAAACAGCTTATAAAATAACAGAAACTACTTAACAACTTATTTTTTTGATTTTTCTTAAACTAATTAAGCTAGAAGACTAAATAAGCTAAAGTTGTAGGATCCCGTTAACACTTCATAACATATAATGAACCACGAATCGAACTAGAAAAGAGATAAAGAGATGAGTTGTTTTGTAGAGAGAGAAAGAAGAGAGAGAGATGAGAGAGTTTAGGAAAAGGAAAAAGATATATTTTTAACA
>BQNB010099709.1:0-24866 GCA_026074375.1 Tanacetum coccineum | reverse complement strand
CTTCTTCTTCTGAATTAGGAGTTTGATATTTGAGATAGCAGTTGTTTGAGGAATCACCTGTTGTTGTTGTTTAGGTGCAGCACCAGTGTCTGATGCATCTTCATGGTTTGATGCTTCATCATCACTATGATGTTGAGAGAACTCATCATTAGCAGGTTGAGATATTTTGTAAAGATCTGAAAGAGAGTGTTTGTTTATGGTTCTAGTGATTCTTCTTACTTAGAGTCCCTCTATTGGCTCTGATACCACTTGTAGGTCCTTTGTTTTGAATCTATATAGCCTTTGTAAGACAATAGCTAACTTGAATAAATCCAAATCAACTATGTGAGAGACACTGACTATGAATACCAAGTGTTAATGCAGAATCTTAACACAAGTATTAAGAAGAACACAATATAATACTAACTTTGCTATTGATTTCTATTAAGCTTCAATGCTACTATTTGTTTTTTAAAACTCTATGTCGTAGGGTTCCTTTTATACACCAAGGAAACCCTAAAAGGCTATACAAAACATGTGAAAGGATAATGCATATCCTTTTCTAAGATATCTCCTAAGATGTCTCTAAGATAACTATTATCACTATTCTGTTACATAAACAGACTTAACTAAACACAACCAGTATTAACTATAGTACCGCCAGACTTAATATTAGTACTGCCAGAACTAACTAATACTACCAGACTTAACTGTTATACTACCAGTATTAAGTCTTTTACAATATATTTCCCAACACCTAGTACTAGACAGAATACTCGTATTAATCATCATAATAATATTGAAGCTTTTTGGTTATATCATTGTTCATTCAAGTTTACTCTTTTATTGATATTTCTTCTAAGTATTGAAGAGTAGATTCCGCATACTCTTTAGTATTCACAAAGTTTCTACCATTGTTGTTTTGGATTTATCCAAAGTAACATAATCTTTACAAGCTAAAGAATAGATCTTGAGTTGGGATAAACATAAGATATGTTGCAAATGATGATGTTATCCATGATGTAAATAATGGTTTGCATAATTTACTTGTAATTCAAAGTAATGCTAAAAATAGAAAAGTAATGTTTATGTGTTAGTTTAAGTAGTTTACTCTCATATAAATTTTACTAATTGTTATCAACAAAACATGAAAAGATCGTAAAATAAAATAAACGTTTTTATCGGTTTATTTGTATTAACAATCTTCCCTTTTTTGTTGATGACAAAAACTAAAATATAATGGAAGTAAATTACTTAAGATGACTTTTTTGGATTAAGATTTAGAATTCTCTTTTCCTTTAAGTTTGTTTTACTTCCCTTCTCCCCCTTTTTGTCGAAACAAAAAGATGCAAAGGCTACGAAGAGGCATCCAATATGTGTAAATGTAGAAAGCTCCCCCTTGATAGGTGCTAAATATGCTAAAAATATGTTTAGACATAGAAAGATGTGCTCCCCTTGCTCTAGGTGTACCTGCAAAAGAAAAGTTAGAAGCCAAAGTACCAAAAGTGCCTACTATAGAACCGGCATCCGCGGTTCTGTTCCTTGAATGGAACCGGCTTTAGGAGCCGATGGAACCGGCTGACCTCAAAAGTCAAACCTGCGGGTTTCTAAAAACATTTTGAGCAAATAAATTATTTACAACATACAATAACAAGACAAGCATTATAGCATTGATTGGTTTTAAATTACAGCATTTATAACATTAAGAAGACAAGAGATTCTTAACGAAATATGATTTATTCTTATTTTTAATTTCCTAGTCTAGTAATTATGCGCAAGAACATTGATGCGGCCAAGGATGTGATTAAGAATGAATCGCATCTCATCCCAGAGATTATTGACAACAACTTGGGTTCACTGGCAATGCTCATAAAACATTTCATGAGTTAGCAAAGGGAAATGATTGTTTGGTCCTAATGGCGGAAGTGGCGGGAAGTTGGAAGGAGGATTTTGGGAAAATGTTGGAAGTTGAGATGGCAATAGTGGAAGAGGAGGTTCCATAGCCGCAAGAGGTTGAGGTTCATTGGCCAAGCGCTCAATGGAGTCAAATTATGGCCTAGGTGGTGGGGGTTTGTTGTTGTAGGTGGAAGGTCTTCTAGTGTGTCAAAGAGGGTTTGAGAGGAGTGAGAAACAAAAGTTCGGTAGGATCTAAGTTTACGACTAGTGGTAAGGAGTGTTTGGATGGTTGGGTTAGAGCCGGTAGAGGAGAGGTCAAAGGTGGTGGTGTTGACTTTGGAGTAATTAGGATTTTTCTTGGTGAGATTCCCGGAGAGATTATAGGGGAAAGTGGTTGTGAAGTATTTAGGGTTAATGGAGGAGCCGTTTGATAGTCGGTGGGTGGTGATAGAGTATGATAAGGAGGTGACACCGGTCAAGGGTTGGAGAAACAACAAGGACGAACACTAATCCTAGCGGTGCGCTTAAGGTTCCTTTCTTTAGGCATTTTCAATGTTTTTTGAATGATATGATAACCAGTGTTTGGATCAAGCCTTTTTATAGAGAAAGATTTTTTAGAGTTAATGCATTACTTGATATCTTAGTGAAAATCTAATGATTGGATTTTCCTAGAGTCAACTTCTAAAGCATAGGAGCTGATAGATTAGTTTTGGTGGGAATTTGTTGTGGTAGAAGTTTGAAATTCGTATGTAAATAAAATGTAGTACAGTGTCGCTGGTTCTGTCGGTTCTATTAAAAGAAGAGAACCGACTTTGAAATGCCAAGGGAATCGGCGTCTGTAGAAAGAATATTTTTCTAGTACATGATGTGATGTTGGAGGTGCGGTTATCTTGACCAAAAATAAAAAAAAAACAGATATACTTAAGATAACCCAAAGTCTCCTTATTTTGGTGTAGCTACAATTGAATGTGTTTGAAACGACATATTGATCATGTGTTTCTTTATAGACGTTCAAGAGACAAATGAGATGCAAATGAGAAAAACATTTTTTATTTTTGTATTAAACAATGCAGATTTGTGAGAATTATAAGAATGTGTTTGGGTTTTATTTGATAAAAATGAAAGGTAAAGAAAAAAAATCAGTACCTATGGTAGTTTATATAATGCGTATATATATAGAAAAAAAATTCCCTAAACGTTTTTTTTGATTTAGTAAATAGATTCTAAGACTCAAAGAGAAAGAGGAAGGTTAGAAGTCTTAACTTTAGGCATTAGGTTCCATGAGCCTGAGACCTAGTCTAAGTAGGTTGAAGGATTCACGTTTGAGAGGTTTGGTTAGGATATCTATCAGCTATGTTGTCTTCAGAGGAGACCTTTTCAATGGAGATATTTCCCTTTTGGACATTGTCACGAAGGAAATGGTGTCAGATTTCTATATCTTTGGTGCGAGAGTGTAGGACGGGATTTTTAGTTAGGTCAATGGCACCTTTATTGTCACAAAGGATGGGTATGTCATCTAGGTTTATGTCATAGTGTACTAGAGCTTGTTTCATCTATTAAGCTTGTTGGCAAGCTTTTCTGGCGGAAACATATTCGGCTTCGGTGGTTGAGATGGCTAGGGCAGTTTGTTTCATGGAGAACCACGATGTGAGGCAACATCCCATAAATGTCCACAAATCACTTGTACATTTGCGATCGACATAGTCTCCCGCATGATCGGAGTCGGCATAGACAATGATTTCTACTCCCATTCCTTTGGGATACCATAATCCTAGGTGAGTAGTTTCTTTAATATATCTAAAAATTCTTTTTACTGCCTCAAGGTGGAAAGTTTTTGGAACTTCTTAAAAATGAGCGCATAGACAAACACTAAACATGATATCCGCTCGACTAGCCATTAGATAGAGGAGGCTACCAATCATCCCACGATATTTAGTGTTGTTAATGGGTTCACCGTCTTCATCTCGAGTGAGTTTGGTTTTGGATGACATATGAGTTTTGATAGGTTTAGAGTCTTCAAGACTGAATTTTTTGAGCATTTCTTTAACATATTTAGATTGGTTGAAAAAGATTCCATCTTCTAGTTGTTTGATTTGTAGACTAAGGAAAAAATTCAATTCACCCATCATTCTCATTTAAAACTCGTCGTGTATGATTTTTGAAAAATCATCACATGGGTCTTGACAAGTTGATCCGAAGATGATGTAGTCCACGTAGATTTGGACGATGATGATATGTGAATCCTTTTTCTTGGTAAATAGTGTGTTATCTATCAACCCCATGGTGTATGTGTGTTCAAGAAGAAAGGCCTTGAGTTTATCGTACCAAGCTTTGGGTGCTTGTTTAAGATTGTAAAGAGCCTTTTTGAGTTTAAAGACATGGTTAGGTTTTTTAAAATCAATGAATATGGGTGGCTGAGTGACATAGGCTTCTTCATTTATAAACCCATTTAGAAAAGCACTTTTGACATCCATTTGATAAAGATTGAAGTCATGTGCATAAGCATATTTAAGAAGGATTCTTATAGATTCTAATCTTTCTATGGGAGCATAGGTTTCTTCGTAATCTATTCCTTCTTGTTGGTTGTATCCTTAAGCAACAAGTCTAGCTTTATTTCTGGATACAACATCATTTTCATCTAATTTGTTTTTAAAGACCCATGTTGTACCTATGATTGTTTGGTTTTTGGGAGGAAGGAAAAGACTTCAAACATTATTTGTTTTAAACTGATTTAGTTCTTCTTGCATAGTCCAACTTTCATTTTGTATGGCTTCCTTTATGTTTTTGGGTTCTACGGAGGATACAAAACAAAAAAATTTACTTTGATTTTGAACTTGAGATCTTAAGGTTCTTTCATTTAGATTACCTATGACGGTTTCTAAGGGATGGTCTTTAGATTCTTTGATGTTTATGATTTCTTTGTTTAATGGTTCATTTTCCTTGATTTCTAAGTCTTTTTCTTGGTTTTCTATAACTTTACACTCAAGCACATCATCATCTTCTAAAGGCGGTGACTTAGGAGGAGGACTTTCGTCGAATTTTACATTAAGAGATTATTCAATTCTCATGGTTTCCTTGTTTAGAATAATGTAATCTTTACTATTAGGTGAATATCCAAGGAATATACCTTCGGTGTATTTATGGTCAAATTTTATGAGATAGTCTTTAGTGTTAAGGATAAAAAATTTACTACCAAAAACTTTAAAATATTACAAGAAGGGCTTTTTACCTTTGAAAAGCCCATAAAGAGTTTTTCCAAAGAAAGGTCTAATAAGAATCCTATTTAAGATAAGAGTGGAGGTGTCGACGGCATTACACCAAATTTTTTGAGGAACTGATTGTTCATTAAGCATTGTTCTACTCATTTCTTGCAAGGTCTGATTTTTACGTTCTACTACCCTATTTGAATGTGGAGTACGTAGAGCCGAAAAGTTATAAGTGATACCATTAGTATCACAAAAGGCTCCAAATTGTACTTTGTTATCAAATTCCCGACCATGATCCGTACAAATTGATATAATGGGGCTCCCTTTTTGAACTTGAATCTTTTTACTTAAGATTTCAAAATGGTCAAAAGTTTCATTTTTGTGTTTTAAAAATCTTGTCCATGTATATCTTGAGTAGTTGTCGTCGATGACCAAAGTGTAGAAGTTTCCTTCGTAGCTTTAGAAGGCCGACGGACCAAACAAGTCCATGTGTAAAAGTTTTAGACATTTAGTGGTTGAAACCATATTTTTAGGTTTATGACTTGTGTATACTTGTTTTCCAATGTTGCAAGCATTACAAAAATGACTCTTAAATTTTAGTTTAGGCAAATTCCTAACAAGCTCTTTAGATGATAGCGATTGTATAAGTCGCATATTGGCGTGACCCAATCTTCGATGCCATAAGGTCGAGGTATCATCTATTAAGGTTAGACAAAGACTGTCTTTTAGAGAGTTTTCCATTTTCATTATATAAAGACCATTTTTCCTAATTCCTCTTCCTATGGTAATGTCGTCTTTAATTATTTCGCTACCGGTTTCACTAAATAGCACTTTGCATTTTTTACCACGTATTTGCCCTATACAAAGTAAATTAAAACCTAAATATTCTACGTGACTAACATCATGAATAGTGAGAGAGTTCTGAGTGATTGTACCTTTACTGACGATCTTACTTTTAGTGTTGCCACCAAATACCACATTACCTCCATTTATAGTCTTGTAGGATGAGAGGAGATCTTTGTTTCCCGTCATGTGTCTTTAGCACCCACTATCCTTGATCCATGCATCTGGTTCTAATTTGTCCTTTAGACGTACCTAAATTCAAAAAGCAACTCAAGCATTCGGCCCTAATATCTCATGGGTTCGTTAGAGTTATGCATACTGTTTGGTTGACTCATTTATGGATATGGAGGACAAGGACCCCATTGGTTAAACATAGTAGGTTGGAACTGGTATTCTTGTTGTGTTCCATAGTTCCAACCAACTTTATGATAGTTGCTTTTAGGATATAGTGTGTTGGGCTTCCTATGGATCATTTTAGGGTGTGTTTGGATTTTAGTTTTTTCAAGTCCTTGCCTAGTTTTAAGATCGGTGGTTGTTTGACTTTCTTAAAGGTGTTTAAATCATGCTTTCTAGTTATTAACACGGAGTTATTTTTCTTTAAAATATTGGTTCCTAGATTTTTTGCATTTTTAGAATTTTCTGCAGAGGGTTGGTTCGGTTCGTCAGAACTAGCCGGTTCTCTTGAGGAGGGAACCGGCACCGCCGGTTCTAGTGAGAGCATTTTGATATTTGTAGGACTCAACTTTTTGGTTTCAGTATTGCTAGTAGAAGCTATTTCATCTGTGTATCCTATTCCATGTTTATCTTTTGGTGATTTTTGCATTTCAAGCATTTCTAGCAAAGATGAACTACTATTTTTGAAACCAACCAGTTTTAAGGTTAGTGAGCTAATTTTAGATTGAAGGTTGACACATGACTCACATTCAAGGATAATCTCCTTGTTTTTCTAGTTGTTCTACTTTTGTTTTAAGTTCACAAGCCTCTTTTTTTAGTACTTCATTTTTTGTCTTTAGTTGTTTTTTTGTTGATAATCCTAAGACTAATTTTGCATAGTTTATCATACTCATTTTTCCATGACTCAGTATCTATAGATGAACTACTATAGTAAGGAGTGTCGGATAATACCTCATTGTTGTCAAGTGCCATGAGACATATTTCTTCCTTCTTAGAATCATTTTCACTATCGCTCCGACACCCAACAACGAACGCCTTTTGATCATTGAAGGAGTGTTTGGGACAATCACTAATGAAGTGATTTGGATCTCCACACTTGAAACATCTTCGATCATCCTTCTCTTTTTTGTCTTCTTTTACTTTCCAGAAATTTCTTTTGTCGTCATGAGGTTGACGAACAAACTTGCCTCTTCTCCTAAAGAATTTTTTAAAATCTCTTACCGCCATAGCGTATTCTTCATCATTGCTATCTGAAGAGGTTGCTTCTTCTTCACTTAGGACTTTTCTTTCTTTGAGAGCAAGTGATTTGTACTTTTCTTTCTTGTTCTTAGAGATCTCTAAGTCCTTTTTAAGTACTATCTCATAAACTTTTAGATTGTCGATAAGCTCGTCTAGAGGTAGTGTTGATAAGTCCTTGGATTCTTCTATTGCCATAACCTTCGGACGCCATTTAGTGGGAAGAGCCCTTAGGAATTTCCTAACATGATTATGACTTGAAAAGGATTCATCAAGTGCTTTTAGTGATGTAATAATAGTATTAAATCTAGCAAAAACACAATCAATAGTTTCATCATCTAAGATAATGAATTCTTCATATTTTTAAACAAATAGGTCTATTTTATTATCCTTAATTTGTTTGTTACCTTGATGGGTAATTATTAAGGATTTCCAAATATCTTGAGCCGTATCGCACATGAAAATTCTTTCATATTTCTTTTTGGGCAAAGCATTGTATAAAACCAGTTTTGCCCCATCATTTTTGGAAATCATTTTCTTATGGTTTTCATCAAATTTTTCATAAGTGATGATTACATCCTTACCATCTTTATCTTTGATGGCAGGTTTGTAATTACCATAAACTATAATATACTAAAGATCAATATCTTTAGACTTCACATAAGTTTCAAAATGGTTTTTCCAAAATATAAAACAATTAGCCTCAAAGAGAGGTGGTCCTTGCATTGATTTACCTTCTTTGTAGTTTTCCAAATCCATAATCGTTTTAAAGTTTTAAAATATAATATATTTTAAAAAACTTTGGTAACCTTGCTTTTGATACCAATTGTTGAAAACTAGAAGGGGCGTTGAATAGTTTTCTTATAATTTTCAAAATTCTTATTATGGGCTTATGTGAAGTTTGCACAATATTGATGTTTGATGAATGAGAAATAAAGCAAGTAAAAGTAAGAGTTAGAAAGATTTAACCAAGACATAAGTATTTATAGTGGTTCGGTTACAAGGACACCTTCCTTTCCCTACTCCACTCCCCGAGTCACCTACTCGAGATTTCATAAACACTATTCACCAATCTCTTTTAACCAACGGAGAAGCCTCACAACGTTGCTTACACCTTTTTAACGGTACAAAGCTAAATACCGGATTCTTCACACGGTAGAATCAAACCAACAATACTACACTTGATTTACAATGATGATGAATACAAATACAACTATTAAATAATGTATAGGATTCAGCAATGTGAACTTGAAGATGTTATGGAGATGCGAAACAAGATTCTTAGAACTTGATAGTCTCAAAGGGGTGTTTGGCAATTTCTTCTTTGAAGAGAATTACCTAAAAAATGCTAAATAAAACTATGCAAGAATAGAGATAATGATCAGTAGATTAGAGGATTTCAAGTTGGAAAGAGGTGAGTAAAAAATGAGAAATGGCTTGGTATTTATAGCCAAAAATTCTACTGTTGGCCGATTTTGCTGGTTCTGTTGCAGAACAGAACCGGCCAGTATACATCAATAGAACCAGCGTACAGTAACCAAATCTGAATTTTGATTTGCAAAATCTTGAGAGATCATGTGTAATCTTGTAAGATTTCCCTAAGATATGCTGAAAATGATGATGATTTTCCTAAGATATGCTGAAAATGATGATGTTATCCATGATGTAAATAATGGTTAGCATAATTTACTTGTAATTCAAAGTAATGCTAAAAATAAAAAAGTAATGTTTATGTGTTAGTTTAAGTAGTTTACTCTCATATAGATTTTACTAATGGTTATCAACCAAACAAGAAAAGATCGTAAAATAAAATGAAGGTTTTTATCAGTTTATTTTTATTAACAGTACTACATATTAGTTTTATTTTAAACTATATACATAATCAAATGCATAATTTTTTAGAACACTAGTTCTTTGACTTCTAGAAACAATAATATGTTACTTAATAAATAAACCCAAAATTTATAAATACGAGTCGCTCAAACCCGTGCGATGCACCGGGCTTAGTTTTGTTAACTACATTGACTTTCCCTTATAAACCTGTAGTACAACATCATTCATCCAAGCTTCCTCCACAGCCTGCGTGTCTAAAATTTCAAACACACGATTATGTTTCTTCAAATGCTGGAATCGTAGAATCAGACCCTCATCTGAATCAATCGAAGCAACATATTTTCTTCTTGTTCATAGTTCTGTAAGGACCACAGCAAAGGCATAAAAATCACTCTTTGCAGTAAACCGCCCTGATTAGAAATACTCTAGATCCAAGTATCCAAATGTGCCTTCATTTTATGTAGTTAGATGAGTTTTGTTAAGGGGCACTGACCTCAAAAAGTCCAGGGTCAGATTCCATTGCTTTGTAGCTCTCATCAAATAAGATGTTTCCAGGCTTAATGTCCCTATGAAATATTCTTGTGGACATGTAAGAATGCATACATGCAAGCGTTCCTTCAATTTGCATAGGACCTGTCCAAGATAATTTGCTAAAAGGCTATATAACCGTTATTTGAGCTATGGTACATTATATATTCTATCCATCTATCAAGGTAAGATTTTTCGCCAATAAAGAGTTGACGAATAAAAATTAATACATTACATAACATAGATACACAAATTGCAGCTTACCCATCGTCAACAATTTCATCAAGGCATAACAAAATAAGATCCATGTTCTCGAGTGCCTCTTTCTAATCAACATTAACCCTAAAACAATATTTAATAGAGAATGTTAGATGTTTCATCAAAAAGGATGTCGAAACCAAGAAAATCACTTCACTTCATAATTAGAAAAAGAAATTAAGATTGGGAGATGAGAAGAAATGTAGAGAGAGAAATAAGAGAGAGAAAGAGAGAAAGAATAAAAGTTGGGAGAGTTTTCTTGCAAAATGAAAGATTACAAATGAACCCACCACCTCACCTTCCTTGGTGAGGTGTATATGTGTCCAACTAAAAGGCTTTCATGCCTTTAGTTATTCTATGGGTTAGGCTCGGTTTACTTGGGCTTTCACCCGATACACGTGACCGGTTAGATTGAATTAAATGAGCCCGTTTACCCGTCTAGCCTATTACAACGTATATTAATTAATGACTGAGACCTAATATAACTATGAAAGAACTTCCATTGTTCGACTCAATATTTTGAGGCTAACAATCTCCCCCGAAGTGAGTTCATTTTGACACTCCTTCGTGAGATCAATGAGATTGCTTTTGTCGTTGAGCTCTTGTGATCTTTGTCTCTGTCTACATTGTAGGCTTGTTCCTTAATGCTTTGTGATCTTGGATCTTTAGCCTTTTTCATTGTCTTTTGACTTTATCTTTTTCGTCCGAGATCTTTAAATCTTTATCCTTCCGTCTTGATCGTCTTTGCCACCTTGCGATCTTTTTTCTTAACCAGCATGCTCATACTTTGGATCATCTTGAAAGCTTGCTAACAATCTTCCTTGATAAACTTGATATCTTTGAAGGAAGATCTTGTATATCAGAGTTTGTGCGAAAGTCTTTGTCTTTAATTCTAGAGCTTTCATGATTCTTGAATCTTAATGCTTATAGTATGTCTTTGTAGTTTGAGCATGAGCATGTGGTAATGAATCCGACTTCAGCTGGAATGAGGCATCACCATCTCCATCTTTATGTATCCTGAAATAAAACAGTTAGCAATAAAGCGTGTGGACGAATATGGCTTTGTCATTCGTCCGGATTTGGTTAGATTAAATCTGCCGATTCCGTAGGATGTTTTACAGTATTAATATTGTACTCGTTGATTCAGGTAGATTCAAAGAATCTCCTTGATAGGGTTTCCAGCTCAAAGCGTAGGGTCTTCTAACACAGATGTATTAGATTTACCATGCTTGCTTGTTCTCATTACCGGAACGTCTCAAAGCAGACAACACTGTAAGAGTGAATCAGATAGTTACTATCTTTTTTATTAAGCCGTCAATTCATTTCCTGGAACAAGTTTGATTCACATTGAATCGCACCATCGTTTCTTTCCAGTTGACACAAGTTTGATTCATATAGAATCTCGCAAGTCCCTACCAGTGCTGTGTTTTTGATTCACATTGAATCGCACCATTGTTTCTTTCCAGTTGACACAAGTTTGATTCATATAGAATTTCGCAAGTCACCTACCAAGAGCTTGTTTGATGTTGGCTCAAGCAGGATTTCCATCTTCATTGTGAATACATAAGTATCACTCGAATGTTCTGGCAAAATCACATGGATAATGCGTAGGACTCTTGTTAACAGCTTCTGAACTTATTGATGTTCAACAAGTGTTTGTATTGGAATGTGTCCTAATGAGATTTATTTTATTGATCTCTTGGCTCTAGACTCGATTAGTGCGTTTTGGTTTTAGTAATCGAAGGCTGGAGCAGACTGCCACCTATTCAATATCAACTAACTCGGAGTGAGAAAGTCAATAGAAGTCGTGTGTATCTCCGTGACAAATGAGACAAGTTTCTTTTGAGAGAAACTCGAATGACTGGGAAGGGTTGTGCATTGCATCACTGGGTCCATGATGTCATCTTCAATATCAAAATTCATCTTTGATAAATCTGATAGATTATGTATTGACCCGGTTTCTGCCTAAGGTGTAGGGAGGGCTGCTTTGTTTTCACCCTTTATCCATACATTTCTTTTTCATTCTTCAACCCCTTCAATGCTTACCAAGACGTCATTACTAACACCTTGTTGTGATTGTTCCAGTGTTAGCTCAATCTTAGTCGGCATTATTCCCTTATACTCATTCCTCTCCAATCATACCTAAGGACTGCTATTTCTAACTATGGATTGTCCTTGGGTAGATCCCTCTGGTTCTGGTTGGATGATAGGACTAATTCCTAACCTAACCACCTTATGACTTCAGAATCGTCGTGAATTAAGATGTTGTTGGGTATGAGATCGTAACCATAAAACCTTTTCCGAAGAGTATCAAGCACTTTGAGTCGATAAGATCACTTATTATTTTCAAGATCACATTTTAATTACATTTCTCCCCTTATTTTAAATACTAATTCACTTAGTTTTTGAAATACCTTGTGATTAAAATTTGTCATGAAAATTCCTTGGGGAAAACTTTTATACTTAACATGAATTGCATAGAACATGAACTTGCTCCCCCTCAATTTTATATATGTCTGACACCAAAAAATGATACCAAGATGTAAAATGAATCTAAAATTAAGGGTTAGCATTGTTGAGCACACAATTTTGAAAGATTATGAATTGTCAATAAAAAATTCTTAAAAAATTATGCTCAACCACTAAATCATCTTATAACATACAATCTATTGATTAGTCATCATTATTACTTAGATGTTATTAAGACTTTTTATAATGTGTTGAATACATAAGAATTTTCATGTTATGATGTATCCAACAACATTAAAACATTGATTTTCGAAAAACTCCCCCTCAAACATTGACTCATTTTAAGAATGACACCAATTGTAGAAGAATTGTCTTGTAAAACTTTATGATGGATGGAGTGTTGAACACACAATTTTGAAAGATTATGAATCGTCACTGAGAAATTCTTGAAAAATTGTGTTCAAATTTTTGAAAAACTAAATGTTAAAAGACTTCTCTTCTAACGCTAAGGATAAGCGCATACTTATGCGTACACCCTCCTTTGTCGTTCGGGTCTAAGTTGCAATCTTAGAGTGATTAAAAGTCATAAAGAAAAATTAGAAATGACATGTTTTGAAAACATTAGAAACTCTTGTTTGAACTTCATTTACACGCTTGTGTCGATGTTAATCAACATTTCTAGGTACATAATGTTATCGATTCCAAGAGACATGTCGAGAAGATTCTTTTTGTGAAACATTTTTTAATTTTTTGATTTTGTATTTTCTTTTTGAAATTTTATATTTTTTTTTTCTTTATAGAAAATATTTACAGGTTGACCTTGCCATTGTTATGTGATGGTGGAATAATAATTCTAATTCTTGTCGTGATGGAGCTGCCTTGTCTGCTGGAGGAACAACTTTTGGAACCAGCTTTGAACTGGACGGTTCATTGATGTGGTCGTGAATTCTGAGTTCTGAACTGTTATGATCAGAAGTCATTGCTTGTTCATCAGATCAGAATTCCTTGAAGCCTTGGTTTCTGAGATATCATTCTTTTTAGCAACCAAACTCTGAGTCCTTCCTTTTTAGGATTGAAAGATGTTCCTGCACTTAAGTTAAGAGTACATGCACTAACATTAAGAGTTTGTTCGCATTCATATTGGTTAGTGATATCGTCATTTAAACCATTTGTGGGTTCATTGTCAACCTTGGTTGTGCGAGATGTGAATATCTTTCCAGTAGGAACCCACCTAAGACCAACTGTCTTGAAATTTTTACCTGTTGGTTTCCACCTAAAACAAGATATAGGAGTCATTGTTTTCTCATGCACACTGGAAGTCTTTTTGATTGAAAACCTATGTCCTTTTGGGATCTGTCTTTCTGGTTTCTTTGCAAAACTTATTTGCACTATGGGTTTGTTTTTGTTCGTTGTCTTATTGGATGGAACCTTAGCATGCGAGTTGACTTCATTCCAGAATTTTGTGACACAATAATCATGATTTGCATTAAAGACACATTTCTGACATGTCGCGCAAGCAAAATGTTTGGAGTCAGAAAAATTTCTTGAATTCCTATAGTGTTTTGCTATGGGCACAGTCTTTGTCATGACGCAACTAGTCTTAGATGCAGGCCAATTCCTAGACTTTTGGTTATTGATCCTAGGTTTTGGTTTGCTACCATTAGCTGTGCTCTGTGATCTAGCAGAAGGCATCACACTAGGTCTTGAATTCCTACCGCTTTCTTATGTCTTTTTCTTAGCTTCCTCTAGGTAGTGATTATGAACCATCTCATTTGAGCTATACCTAGATGAGCCAGGTGCAATAATGTGATGAGGTTTTGCAACAACAGATTCTCTTTTCTTAGGCAAATATTATGTAGTTACTGGTTTTGACAAATCGTTATTGACATCAACTTGGGAGGCAAACCGTGGGTTTGAAATTCTAGGTCGTTCAGACTTAAACGCAGTTGGTTGTCTAACAACTGATTGGTTTCTATTTGGTTGTAAAACCAGTTTCCCTAAGATTGATGATTTTGCAAACTTAGTATTTACACTATTTCCTGTTAATTTTCTTAACTTATTTTTTTAATGCTGCAATTGCAAATCCTTTTTTCTGAAGTTGAGCTTTGAAGTCATCATTTTTTGCAATCAAAGAAGTTGTGTATTCTATGTTCTTAACTCTCGTTGTCTTGATAGAATCATACAGTTCTTTGTAATTCTTTTTCAAATTCTCATTCTCCTTAAGTAATTTAGCCACTTTATGTTCCAATTCGATGTTTATTATTTCAATTACCTCTATGTCATGTTTAATCTTGGCTTCATTACTTTTTACTTTCAAAAATTGACCATGTTGCCCTTCTTTTAAAGCTTGATTTTGATATTTAAGTTCAAGATTAACACAATGTGCTTCCATTCTTAAAAAATCTTTTTGAAATTGGGCAACGGTCTTTTTGAGACAAATATTTTTAGATTCGAGAGATTGATATGATAGTTTAGTGTTCTGGTTATCAGTTAATTTAGCAGGCAAAGGACATGTGTCATGACATTGTTCAACATTCTGGGCAACCTCTCCTTTATTATTGAATTCAGGTTGCTCAGTATGCTGTTGTCCTATAGCAAAGACATTGATTTTAGCAATCGTTTGTACTTCAGCCATTGGCTCTTCATCATATATGGGTCTGATATCTGCATCATCAGCATGTGCATCATTCCCTGATCTGCTGCTTGTATCCTGCTCTTTTGATTCTGTCCCGCTGCTTTTTGTGTCAACCAAACTATCATCTAATGCTTTACTCGTATCAACCTTTTCTTCTGTTATCTGCATCTGTCTTTCATTCACCCAGCTGTCATACTCTTGTTTATGATGTGCTCTTTCATCAATTGACTTCTTAACAGATTCCATATGTTGCATCAGTGTATCACAGATAAATCCGTGACTTGATGAACATCTGAAACTATCTCTTGAGTACTTTAAAAGAAGCCATGGATCCAATCTCTTTAAATTCTTCGTTGTCAGGTTGCTTTTCTAGTTGATCCATGTTAAGGAACATTGTGCCTGTGAATGTCTCTACATCTTGGCCAAAGAGTGTCGTGAATGCGCGTTTGTATCCACACTCGGTTCGAGTTCCTTTTAAGTCATTGTTTGAAAGAAGCTTGAGGTGTGAATGAAGTTGTCAAGAAGATACCATGCAACTCTTTTTTGCTTTTTCTTGAATTTATTGCATTTGTTCTTCCGAATTCGAACACGAAGATAAAGTATCTTTCGTTTCCATTTTACCGTGAATTGTGAAGTGAAAATGATTGAAGGATCTTAAGTAGATGTGTTGTGATTGAAGTTGTGGTAAAATGAATACAATTAACGTCCACGGGATTTTACAAGTCTATGATTAAAACCGAGAAAAGAATTGAGTCTTTCGACGGATTTTACAAAATCAATAGAAAACCGTAAATGTAAATTAATTGAGATTAAGGTTTGTTTGTTGTGAAGTAATTATCTTGTAAGTCCTTGTTGATGATTATGGTTCGAGTTTGTCAAAGTCTGAAGCGGCAAACGTCTACGGAAATGGTCAAGTCTCTAGGGAATTATGACAAATTGCTAACGAGTTTTAAAATCGGTAGAGTAACGTTTAGTCATTAGCTTAGATAAATATTCAATTTGTCCTTGTCACAACTCGCTAATACAACTCGCTAAAATGAATGACAAGTCGATAGACGAAAGTCTGTTAACTCGCTACTTTGCAAAAATTTAGGCAGCGTAATGTTTGACTTTGACCTTGGAAAATTTCTTCAAAGTACCTGCTAACTCGCTACTGATAACTCTCTACTTCGGATAACTCGCTATCCGATAACTCTCTACTCTGCTAACTCTCTACTTTTGATAACTTGCTATCTCTGATAACTCTCTGCTCTGATAACTCTCTACGTCTGATAACTCTCTGCTTCTAATAACTCTCTACTCTGTTAACTCTCTACTTCTCATAACTCTCTAAAGATGTCACTTTCGTACCTGTTGTACCTCTGCATGTTTCGCACTGATCCTGCATATTTCGCTTCGACCAGTTAATATATTCCGCTCAGTGTCACTATCTAGTGAGGACCACTTTTACTAACAAACAATATGTCCATATCTTGTGAAGCCAAAAATGTGGATCTTGGTCTCTTGTTAGTTGACTGGTTTGGACCAAAATAATCCACAAAAATAAGCTCCTCAATAAGCTTGAATAAGCCGAAATAATCTTGAAAAATAAGCTCGGAAATTATGAAAAAGGAAAAACGAAGAAACTAGTTTAGTATCTTAGAAGATGTAGACCAAGTATAGCAAGATGTAAACAAGCAAAACAAACCAATAAGCCTAAAAAAATTTTAACCGTGAGCTTATTTGCAAGATAAGCTATGAAATTTTGAGCTTATAAGCAAAAATGAGACACAAGAAGGTGTTGAATGATTAGAGCAAGGAAAGTAAGAGCCAAACAAACCAATGAGCCCAAATTTTTTTTTGTGTTGAGAGCTTATATGATGAAATAAGCCACGAAGATAAGCTTTTTGAGCTTATTGAACCACAAAACAACCACTATCTACCCGAGGCTCTTGATACCAAATGTCAAAACCAAGAAAATCACTTCACTTCATAATTAGAACAAGAAATTAAGATTGGGAGATGAGAAGAAATGTAGAGAGAGAAATAAGAGACAAAAAAAGAGAGAGAATAAAAGTTGGGAGAGTTTTCTTACAAAAGGAAAAATGTTACAAATGAACCAACCCCCTCACCTTCCTTGGTGAGGTGTATATGTATCCAACTAAAAGGCTTTCATGCCTTTAGTTATTCTACGGGTCGGGCTCGGGTTTACTTGGGCTTTCGCCTGATACACGTGACCGGTTAGATTACATTAAATGAGCCCGTTTACCCGTCTAGCCTATTACAACATATATTAATTAATGACCGAGACCTAATATAATTATGAACGAACTTCCATTGTTCGACTCAATATTTTGAGGCTAACAAAGGATTAAACAGATAAGCAGACACGGTTAATCCATTGCGATATACCTAAGCAAAAGACCAACTGCATCAAAGAAACCCTGAAGAACAGTTGATATGATTCCGGTTAAAAAGAAGTGAAGATCTTGAGCAAACTTGTAGATGAAAATGTTGTTCTTGAACATCGCAATCTCTACTGCACATTAGTCCAAGCCAAAGGAAATTGCTGGTATATGCCATTGGCTTCACATCAGGATATGGCTGAATTTTTCAAAAAAATATTAAGTCAGAAAACATATATAAGAATATAAATCCATGATCAAAGATAAAGGTAGCAAATGCTTAAATAGAGAATGTAAGTAAGGTAAAAAGAACTAACCACAGCTGAAAACATGACGATCATAGGCTCTAGGGTGGGGGCTTCAAAACGAATGAAAGCTCCCTTGTTTCCCATTTGCAACAACCATAAAGTTTAACAAATTTCCTTCTCATTTTTATATCGCGTAAACATGTCGATATATGGGTATACATGCACACACCATTGACACTGTTACATAACACTTATAGGAAAAATATACTTAGAGCCCGAACATTTTTAGATTACATGGTTATAGTAATTTAGAGCAGAAAATACAGTGATGAGTTTACTATCATGATAAATTTCATACCCTTCATTTTTGACCTCATGAGACCGAACAACTAAATCAGGAAAATAAATGACAAAAAACCGCTGAGAACTTGAAAATGAATAGTCTGAATGTGAATTCATATCATTTCAAAAAAGCATTCACTGTATTCGAACAAAGTATTAAGCTTTATACATGGACTAAATGCAATCTTCTTTTAGTTTACGACTCAATAGGTGCGCCATATTTTGAAAATATGAAAAGAGAACTATTAACACTTGTTGACTTTTCTGTGTTTGTATGAAGCATCCTCCTTGATGGATTCATTTTGTATCTGACCAAGCCAATATGAAATATCCGATCTCCTACAAATAAACGCAGCTTTAATATGTAACAGTCACAAAAAAGCCAGTAAATTATAAGTATCTTAATCAAAAGCCCTAATTGATGTAAAATATCAGAAGTAAGAATACACATTTATTCCAACAAAATTCAAATATAAGCTTAAACATCCTTTTGGCTACAAAAAGTGTTGTTTCTTAATAAAAATCGACTTACTTGACATACTACTCCTCTTTTGGTCAGCAGTGGTTGAAGTAGTGCCTTATGCTCTCTTTTGTTTTTCTCGGCCGCAACAACTGCAAGAGTAGCTTCTTGATATAAAAAGGACATGTTCACTGTTAACTAACAACCTTACAGTCAGCAAAGGTATTGCATCGATGTAATGTTGTTTAGGACTATCGATTAACCTCTCAAACACATTAGCTTTAATGGTCACACTATCTGGTATGCAAGTACTTGTAGTGATAGGGGTTGGGGCAGTGCCTCGATACATTATTCCTGCCCTCTGGTACCTTGAGCCAAATGTTTAACAGAAATTTCATCAAACACTTAATGTGCATAGAATCACATCATCAATTGAGTATGAATACAAATTATAATTTCACCACAAATCATACATAAAAGCTATGCAAATCTAAAATTAGGAAAAAGCAACTAATAGAAAACTACAACAAATAAGGTGTGATTTAGAAGAAAAGGTCTTGAAATTCATAAATAAAAAGTTTGATAAATAAATCCTTAAATTGTAGAAATGAAATGATAACACAAACTAACCTTTTAATCCTTGAACGGATGTGCAATTCCAAAATCATCTGCAGGAGATTTGATAGCCTTGCGGTTTTAATGAGGCAATTCTTTGTATACCCTTGACTCCCATAATTGTTCTTACCCTCTTCGTATTCCATAAGCATACAAATCAAATTAAGATACTTGGTAAATCTATCTTTAATAACTTTGTGGTTTTATGAGATGATTATTTGTATCTGTTAGAAACGATAAAAATGTTAATTATTATTATGAATTGGTCTTAGCTTAGTCTATAGTTTTATTAGTAGTTATGATGTAATAAAGTCTATCTTGGTCAAAGTTAAGTAAAGTTGACCAAGATTTGACTAAGTTTAGGAAAATAGAATAGGATAAGTAATAAGTATAAATACTCATCTTGAATGAGTATTTATACAAGTCTTGTAGTTTGTAACATCACTTCTCCCTCCCATTTTTATTTTTCCCTTTGAAATGAAAATTTAGAAATGATGAAAATACTCTCTCGCTCATCTCTTTCATTCTTACTAGCTTTCGTATGATTACTACTTAGCAAACATAGGATCTAACAAGTGGTATCTATCACCGGGAAAGATCTAGTGTGTGTATTTTGTTATCAAATCGAGCTTAATTAGAAGAAATTCGATCATTTGAACTTTCCTAAGGATGAACAGTAGGTTTCGTATGGTTTAGATTTATGATTTGATGTGTTTTTGATCTTCAAACGCAAAATATTAGCTTTTGTAACCATCAAATTGTAGGTTTAATATCTCGTTTTACGAAAAATACGTGTTTTTAGATTTAAATTGATCAAAACAATGAATTTGATAACTTTCGTAAGCATGAAAATGGTTTCGGTAACTATTCTTTAGGCGGGAAATTACTTACGTAAGTCATTGTTTAGATTTCGTAATGTAGAATTACGTTTGTAAAATTGAATTTAACTTTCGTAAGGAAGAAATTTGTTAATTTGAATAGATAACATTGTGTTTTTCATTCTAAAAATGCTTAAAATCATATTAATAGATTTTCTTTAGTTTTCGTAGCTAAGAATTTACGAAAGAAAGAGTATTCTTGATTGTTACATAAGTATAGGTTATTTGGATTTTACGAAAAGGGGGTTTCGTATCCTTAAGCTTTCGGTAACCTTCTAGTTTCATAGACTGTGGAAGCTTTCGTACTCTTTGCGGTTTCATAAATCAGAGGTTTCGTATCAAAAGTTTGGTTTTAGTTTTGTAAATTCATGGTTTCGTATCACAGTAGAGGTTTCGTATCACAGTTTAGTTACTGAAGGTTTCGTAAAGAGGTTTCGTATTACAGTCTGAGGTTTTGTAGAGGATTAGTTCTTATATTCAAGAGGTTTCGTAACATTGGTTTCATACTTGGAAGGTTTCGTAACTCATTGGAAAAGGTTTCGTAACACAGTTTTGAGGTTTCGTACACTATTAAAAGGTTTTGTATCCTATTCTTTGGGTTTCGTAACACAGTTAAAGGAGTTTCATATCTTCTAATCATTGGAACTTGAGCTTTTGAATTCAAGCTTAAGTGTTACCTAGTCTTTTGATTACTCACGGACTCATTGTAATACAAGTTAAGGTTGTTATTGCTCGTTTACTTCACGATTACAATACTTTATCTCTAAAACGATCCAAGTTTGCTTTGTAATCATTGGATACAACAATGTCTACTTTAAATACTTCAAACAACTTAAATCAGCAAACCTTAGCTAATTCAGGAGCGAATGCAAGACTTCCAAGGCTTGAGAAGGGGAATTATATTCCATGGGAAAGTTGATTCAGAAGATTTTTGGATAACCAGCTTGAATAAGGGGAAAGGATGTGGCATTCAATACAACACGGACCTTACAAAGACCACTAGTTACTGATCTAAATAACCCTCAAGAACAAATACCTGAACCATTGTCTAAAATGACTGAGGGTGATAAAAAGAAATATATTATTGATGTCAGGGTTATGAATTACATTCTTTAAGCAATACCAAATGACATATACAATTCTGTTGATGAATGTGCAAATGCTAAAGAAATCTGGGAACGAATCAAAAGGTTAATGCATGGATCTGATATTATTGCTACTGTGAGACACACACGGCTTATGGATGAATTTGATAAGTTTATAGCAAAAGAAGGGGAATCATTACACTCTGTGTATGAAAGGTTAACGACATTTGTGAATATCATAGATCGTAATAATGTTTGTCCTATTCCAGTGGCAATCAACACAAAGTTTCTCAATTTCTTGCAACTAGAATGGAGCAAATATGTTACCATGGTTCGTCAAAATCAATCTAACAAAGTCATCTCATATGATATGTTGTATGATTCGTTGGTAGAATTTGAACCACATGTTCTAGCATCCAGGGCAAAGAAAGCTACCAAGAATCATGATCTGTTAGCTCCTATTGCTAATTCAAATGCTTCTTCATCACATTCTCATGCGAATTCTTCTTATTCTCCACAATCATACCATGTCACACATCCTCCATCTGTTGTTGATTACGATGACGAATATCAAGGGGAGTTACAAGGGGATTCTCAAGAGGATAAGCTTACAACCGCTATGATATTATTAGCCCGTGCTATCTCTCAGAAGTTCTCTTCACCTACCAACAATCATCTTCGTGTGTCATCAAACACAAAAAATCAAGCTGTGGTTCAGGATTGACGAGTTGACATACAAACCAAGAATGCAGGTTACGGTGGAATTGCTAACAAGAACAAGGGAAGAAATAGGAATCAAATGTTTAATGCATGAAATGCAAGTGATGAAGGCAATCAGATTGTTCAGCGTATACCATGAACTGATTCTATTCCAAGTAAAGCAAATGTGCAATGCTATAATTGCAATGAGAAAGGTCACTATGCTCGTGACTGTCAGAAACCAAAAGTTCATGATGCTAAGTATTTCAGAGAACAAATGTTGCTAGCAATGAAGGATGTAGCTGGAAGTCATCTCAGCAACGAAGAAAATGATTTCATGCTTGATAATGCATATGGTGAGGAATCATTGGATGAATTGACTGCATCCGTCATGTTGATGGCTCGACTTCAATCAACTACTGAAACTACCGACACTGTGCCATCATATGATGACAAGGCTGTAAGTCAGGTACATGACTCATCCAAGGCACATGAACAAGTGAGTCATGTGACACGTAAAACTATTATTTAAACAACGGATGATGATCAAATTGATTCTAGTATCATCTTTGATGATTTGTATGTGGACAATAATGGTGGTACATCTAAACATGATTCAATTGCTCATGAAGAAAATCATGAAATACAAATGCTAGCATATAATGTACAACGTGAAGCTGAAAAACAAAAACGTGTGAATAATGAGCTTAAAAAGCAAAAATATTTGCTACAACAGGAGCTTGAGACGTTTAAGAATCGGGTCAAAACATTTGAGTCACAAGCAGTTTAGTGTTCAAAATATAAAGAAACATGTGATGATTTGAAACGAGAGTTACGGAATGATAAAGACAAAATTGACCGAATTTTGAAAGAAAAAGATACAATTCAAAGTGATTGTTTCAAACTTGAAAATGAAAAGTTAATCATTCAACATGAAACTCGGTTATCTAAAAAGGCTTTTAAAGAGCGATAAAATCAATATCTTGACAATATTCTTGATCTCGAAGAAAAACTGAGTTCTCATGATCGAATTGTTTATAAAATAGGTCAGTCTCTCCAAACAATTCACATGCTCGGTAAGTAACCAAATAAAATTTATGATCCTTTTCTTAAAGCTGAGTTGGGTCACCAGAATCCCGAACGTCTCAAGAAGGCCATTGCAGTACAACCTAAAATGTATGATGGAGATATGCTTCATAGTAAAAAGTTGATAATCAATTCAACTGATTCAGAGGAAACTTTAGAGGATGCGGAAGAAAGTTAAAACAAAATGAAAAACAAAATGATTCAAGTTAACTATGACAAAATAAATGCGCTTTATGAAACATTTGTTCCTCAACAAGAAATTTTTGCTGAACAAACATATTTTTCAATTCCTTCTACTTCCAATCATAGTTCTGAGTCTAAAGATGTTCCGTCGGAATCAATAGTTTTAAAAATGCCAAATGAAGAGTGATTGTTAAAATGATGGATAAATTGGGTGATGCACTTACCGTTTTCTATCAAGATGAATACAACTATTTTTAAAGATGCTATAGCGTAGATGGTTGTCTGTAGTCAAAATAAATTATAGGGGAGTTCGTAAAACCGAGGTGATTCTGACGTCATATCTTTATACAAAATTTGAACAGAATCTAAAGAAGAACTCCCCCCCCCCCCCCCCCCCCCCCCCCCCATTTGCGGGAAGTGTCGGAAATATTAAATATTTTTGAGAGTCAATGAACAAAAAGTTTCATGCAAAATTCAACTAATAAAAATTCTTTTACAAAAAGAGTTTGATCGACTTTGGAAAGTGGTCCTTGACAAGTGAAATCGAGATTGTGGGTGCTCTCCGTTGCACAACAAAAAACGATGATTGTATTAAAAGATATACTGAGAAAGTTAAATGATTTTAGCGATCCACAAGCTCAGAGTATTGTTTTTGAATTAAAATTAACAACATCAAAGGAGAAAATGGCTTATGATGTTCCTTGGAAAGTCAAACTGTCAACTTGAATTCCAGCAAACAATGTTTTATAAAGGTCAAGTTGAGTCAATTGTTCAAGAACACAAAAACATTAAACTTGAATTTCAAAAGCTTTTTAATTCCATCAAAATAACACGGGCTTAGCATTAAAAAGAAGTTGATGAATTGATTCAATGTGTCACTTAAAAGACTTATGCTTATGGTGATGTACGTGCTGAAAATCAAGATCTTTTGATGACCATTTCTGAGCTTAAAAGTAAGCTTAGCACAATTGAGAAAGGAAAGAATGTGAATACTAAGTTTGATTCATCTGACATCTTAGGAAAACGTATATGTGTTATACCGTTTAACAAACAAATAGCAGACAAGGCTATGAACGCGTCAAACTCTAAGGTTAACTCATATATGTCAAAACCAGTCACTTCACAGTCTACATCCAAACCAGAGCAAGGTCAAAAACACAATGAGAATGTTATTACAAGAGGCATGTATAAAATAAACAAGCAAGACATGAAAACACCAGGTTCTAAGGCTAATACAAATGTTTCTAATTTCACAGGTGTAGGAAGTTCACATAGTGTTAGAAGATCAATGTCTACGGACATTAAATCGAAGAATAGTATCTTGAAGAACACTAACAGCTCCTCTACATATGTGTGGAAGACATTGAATAGTGCTTGTTTAGATTCTAATAAAAGTGACACAAAGACTTCGAATGTTTCTCAAACAAATGCATGTATATCTAATTCTAAGACTGTAAAAGCATGTGTAAATGTTGTCAAAGACGGTTCGAATATTGGGTGTATTTCTTGTGGTAATGATGTGTTTTTTTAATTCTCATGAAAAGTTTGTTGCTTGTCATGCATTATCTACGAAGTCTAGTATTAAAAGAGCCTTATTTACACCCCCTTTAGCAGCTAAATCTAAGAATCTAGGAGCTACTTCTGTAGTTACTAAATCTAGGTTAAGTGTTGCTAAAACCCCAACAGCAACAAGGTCTCTAGTGCATTAACACCATCTTCTGATTCTAGAAAAACAAGGACACTAAGCAATTACATGAACAACAAAATTGCGACAAGCAGAAAGTAGGAAAAGTGGTTTGAATATCAACATGGTTTTAATTGGACACCCA
>BQNB010099708.1:13057-24867 GCA_026074375.1 Tanacetum coccineum | reverse complement strand
ACCCCTGCGTGATACGCAGTGTCCAAAACTAATCCAATTCACGTGTAAGACGCCAGCTTCACTAAAAGTGAGGCTAACACAATATGTCCTATTTTCTCTCTCTTCCTTTCTTTTATACAGCTCACCAAAGAACACTTTGCAGCTTAGTCCTTCACACTTTGCAGCTTAGTCCTTCCGTCTTTATCAGCTATCTATTAGGTAGTAGTCTTCGGGAGAAGTGACACACTCTACCCAAGACCTCACAATCATGTCCTTTAGGGGTATAAACTGAAAAATACAAGAACCATAATAAGTCCCGAAAGATAGTGTCAGATAACAGATTAAGTCCAAATAATAATATTTCAACAAAATCATTTGTATTTTATTTTAATTATAAAAACGAATTAAGTTTCAAAATTGTTTCATTAAAGTGTTTTTTTCAACAGCAAAAACCACTCAATTGTAAATATTGTTCAACTTTAGTGAATTTTAGAGTTGTCTTTAAAGTGTTACACATAATCATTCGAAAATTTAACTACTCCTAACTAATTTTGTATATTACAACACAATAACTAAATTAACAATATTTTGTTCATTTTGTTAAATAAATTAATGTTTAAAATTTTCAAAATTCTAAAATAATATTTAAACTTGAATGATTTATTTAGTGTAAGTAACGTTTAAATGACTTTAAACAATAATAAAAACTTGAGTAGTTTTGTAATTAAATCAAAGTTTAGATGACTTTACTAAAAGAATATTGAAACTTTATTATTTCATGAATTTTACTCTTTATAAATTTATCAAAGTTTGTCTGTATTTGTGGTTTAAAGGTAACAACAACAGTTTGTGTGCGAGTGTTTTTTGTTTTTCTAACGGAAAATATATGGTGACGGCAACACTAAAAAGGTAAAAAATTCATTGCCTATAAAGTCATACGTGTGTGTTTAAAATATGATTATCTTTAGGGATAATCACAAAAATACCCATTTTTTCAACCACATTTCACAAAATACCCAATTATTTTCTCAAAAAGCCAAAATACTTATAAAAATCGCATTTTTTGACAATTTTGCGAAGTTGAAAAAAAAATCTAAAATTTTAGATTTTTTTAGGAAATATCGCAAATTTGCGATATTTCCTTCAAAAATATAAAATTTTAGATTTTTTTCAATTTTGAAAATTTGCGATATTTTTCAAAAATATCTAAAATTTTTGATTTTTTCTTAAAAAATCTAAAATTTTCGATTTTTTTTTAGAATTTTGTGTAAGTCACCTGCAAACGCCACAAAGAGAACAATTTTTTTTTGGTGAAAAGGTGAACGTTTATTAATTACCAACACAATTACATCATATAAGATATCCAAGGTCAGACATGCATGAACCTTTAATACATCAGAAAGGAATACAAACATGGACTAGGAATACAAATCAAAGCCTAAACAACTCTGATAGCATTACTTTCTCTAACAAATACACTGGATCTAATGTATGATAAAAGTCAATCAAACAAAGATTAGATATCTTACCCAATCAATCCAATCTAGTTCACCTTTTGATCACCAAATACCATACTCTCCTAACTACATTTCCACCCTCAATAAAAACACCTACCATTCAACCATCATCCACAATGGAAAATGTCTGTATAAAGGGGGCATCATTATGCAGAGTATATCACCCATTCACCTTATATGAGAGGCTCTTCACACCTAGCTACATTTCTTACACATCTGTTAACAAGATCCAAATAGCAGCTGCAACCTCACTATAGGAACAAGGCAACAGAGAGGAGTAGGCATCACTAGGGATGAAACACTCACCCTCATATAAAACCAACCTAACCTCCTTTGCAGTGCATCAATTGGACTAAGTAGTGCCATCTTGCATCACTTACTATTCCAATTACCAATGCACTGCACACCCAGGACATTTACCCTTAACAATGAAGCAATCTTTCCTTATGGTACATCACCCTATGCAAGTAGACCAAACTGAACCGTAATAGGAAACCAGACCCACCCATGGCCATCTGATGCATCTATTATAATCAGTTGCATTCCTTACCGAGGGTAACTCCAAGATATTAAGACCCCTCATTGCAATGCCCTGAAAACATACCCGATGTTATATGTTTAATGATAACAGTGTTAAAACATCCATGTTTCATACATAGGATCAAAAGTCTGTTTAACCCAAACACCCTTTAACTCTGCAGCAATCCATATTCAGCACTATTGCAAATCCATAGTGTCTAGAAGTTTACAATCTTCAGTTTTCACATTAAAAACAATCTTCCACTTCCTGCTAATCTCTTCTACATGTTCAGTTCTTTTCACATTTAAGCTAGCCAACTTCAGTCTTATATGGTAGACTACATTTTCAATCATATCCTTGCAGCTTTGTTTTTGAGTGGTAAAATGTCTCTTATTTCTTTCAGTCCATATGAAGTACACACAAGCAGCAAGGATAAGTCTAACCAACACATTCTTAATAGACTTATTGTGCTTCTTCACAGACATAAGGTTCACAATATCCTTCCATTTATCAGGCATAGAATTAATTTCAGCAATTGTTTTCACTTTGCACCATATCTCCTTTGTAAATTTGCATTCAAAGAATAAATGGTTGAGAGAATCAGGACACCTTCCACAAAAAAGGCATTCCATTTTCTTATCAGGATACCATTCAATGAGTCTTTCTTGGGTTGTAAGTCTATTCTGCACTACCACCCACATGGTGAAGGAGTGTTTGGGAGTGCAGTTAGTAAACCACACAAAATCATGCCAATTCACTTTATCACTAGTGTTTCTCCGATCCTTCCAAGCTTTATTAGTAGTATAGTTCACAATTTTCCCATCCTTTGTTTTCCACAAGAATATGTCAACTCCATTACTTAGCTTAGGGATAGGGATATAATTGAGAACACTATTGCTTTGCAATGCTGCAGGCCATCTCCACTTGTCCACTGCAATCATGTCTTTAATCTTAACATTGGAGTCTAAACCTTCTTTAATAACCACATCCATTTACATTAACTTGCTGATAGGTTCAGGTCCCCACCATTTATCATGCCACAGAAATATACTTGAGCCATCCCCAACTTTACATATTATATGTTGTCTTATTTTGTCTCAAAGCCCTAAGATGCTCTTCCAACCTCTACTTGCATTATTATCACACTTAATCTCCCATATACTAGAACCTTTTAATCTGTTATAATTGACCCATTTTACCCAAATTGACTCTTTCATAGTGACTACATTCCATAGATGTTTGGACATAAGGACCTCATTCCACAAACTAAGGTCTTTAATGCCTAAACCCCTTTCCTTTTTAGTTTTACAAACCTGTTTTCAAGCTATTTTGGCTTTTCCTTTTGAAAGATCTCTTTGACACCAGAGGAAGCCTTTTAATATCTTATCAATATCCTTAATAACAGTTTTAGGAAGGATAAAGACTGATGCCCAATACACTTGCATAGAAGACAAGATTGAAGTAATTAACTGAAGCCTACCAGCATAAGATATCATTCTGTTCATCCAGTTGTTAACCTTAGTCTTTACTCTATCAATGAGGCATTTGCAATCAGTGAAGCTGAGCTATTTAGTAATAAGTGGAACTCCAAGATATGAGACATGAAGACTTCCCACTTTAAATGGAAGGATTGATAAGATAGCTTTTTTCACATGATCCTGCACATTCTTAAAGAAAACAATACTCTTCCCAATATTAGGATGTAAACCAGAGATTGAGCTAAATGTATCCATAGCCCTTTTGATCACTTGCATAGATTTGAGGTCACCATAACATAGGACAAGGAGGTCATCTGCAAAGCAAAGGTGTGAAATTTTTAGATCCTTACAACCCTAGTGGTATTTAAACTTCTCATTATCTTTAATTTGTTGCATCAAGACCAGAGAAAATACTTCCATCACTAGAGTGAAGATAAGGAGATATAGAATCTCCCTGCCTTAACCCCCTTCCTCCTTTAAAATACCAAAATCTTTCATTGTTGATGTTGATTGTAAATGCAACAGTTCTTATACAAACCATGATCCATTCAATCATCTTGTTTGGGAAATGAAACATCTGCAAGCTTGCTTCCAAAAAATCCCAACTCACTATATCATAGGCTTTCTGGATGTCAATCTTCAAGGCCACTCTCCTTGCTCCATTCTTCCTATTATACCCTTTAAGAAACTCTTGCACCAGAAGGATATTGTCTGTAATTTGTCTTCTTGGGATGAAAGCACTTTGACTTGGATCAACTAATTTACTAAGAGCATGTTTGATTCTGTTTGTCAATATCTTGCTAATGATTTTGTAAAGAACATTATAGCATGCTATTGGTCTATAGTCAGACACTTTTTGAGGGGTGCTGCCCTTAGGGACAAGGGTTATTAGTGTAGCATTGATTTCACCCAACATCCTTCCTTTTCTGAAAAACTCCTTAATTGCATTACAAACATCACTTCCAACAATAGACCAAGCTTTTTTGTAGAATTTAGCAGTGTACCCATATGGTCCAGGGGCTTTGTTGTCACAAATATCAAATAATGTAGCTTTCACTTCTTCATTACTAACACTTCTAACCATTATCTCAGCATCTTCATTAGAAATGGTCTTAGAGTTCAGTTTAGTCATATCAAACTTTTGCACTGGACTAGCATTACCCAAGAAGTTTTGAAAATGGTGAACAAACTGTTCAGCCACTTGATTACCTTCAAATCTCTCCCCTTTTTCATTACTGATAACATCAATCCTGTTTCTATGAGCTCTACCTTTTATTACAGTGTGAAAAAAATTACTATTTTTATCCCCTTCACACAACCAATCAATCTTGGCCTTCTGCACTAGAAGTTTTTCTTCATCTTTCTTGGCTATGGAGTATTCTTTAAGGATTTCTGCTTCTTGTTTCTTTAAACTAGCATTGTGAGGGTCTTTATCAATCCTTCTTTGAGCTACCTGCAATTTCTCCCTCTATTCAATAACTTTCTCATGAAGGTTACCATAACTCTAACTGATAGCTTTCATATGAAACTTAAGAACTTTAAGCCTTTTCACAACCTTATACATACAGCATCCCTTCACTTGCAAATTCCACTTATCCTACACTATACTTAAGAATTCAGGGTTTATCTGTAATAAAATTGGAAAATCTAAAAGCATTGCTCTTTTTCTTTTTCTTTTCTTGAATGACAAGAATGGCAGGACTATGGTCTGAGGTTAAGTGTAGCAGGAAAATGGCATGTCAATTAGTGTATTGACTCATAAAGTCAACATTACCAAGCACCCTATCAATTTTCTTCAAAATCCCACTACTTGGATCCTGTCTACTCTGAACCCAAGTAAAATGAATACCTGAACAATTAAGGTCTTCAACTTCAATATTATCAATACATTCCTGGAAATCAATCATATCATTTGATTTGCATGAACCACCTTCAGAATGGTCTTCAATGTTCAGGCTAACATTCCAGTCACCCAAAAGAACCCATGGTTTATCCTTTATAAAACTCTTACATCTATCCAACTATTTCCATAAATATTTCCTCTCTTTCCCAGTATTAGCAGCATATACAAAGGAGCAGAATTTGCTTACTATCAACAAGTTCCACTGAGCAAAGAATTGTTTGTTTGCTTGAATGGATGACCATAAGTCTCACATCCTCTTCATTCCACCCCACTATAATTTTGCATCCCCTATCACACTCTTTTATATTAGTAACCCATCTCCATCTATCATACACAAAATTGCATACTCTTTGTAATTGTTTCTCCTTTAGATGGGTTTCCAAAGTAGCACATAGACTTAAATTTTCATCTTTAATAAGCTTCCTTACCTCCTTCTGCATATCCTTATTACACATACCTCTCACATTCCAAGCAGTCATTCTAAAATTTGTATTCATTGCTGACATGATGAACTTGCAATTGGTGACCCCCTATATAGCAGGTCCTTGGCTTTTCCATTCAACTCATTATTCACAATACCTTCTGCAGTTCCATCTCCATCATCATATACATCCTCTTTATCTAAACATTCAGAATTCCATACTTTCTCCCACTGTTCCTTGAACTGCTTAAACATATCCTTACTCCAATTCTTAGAATCTTCCAATGTAGGCTGTCTATGATATTTCACAAATTTATTCACAATATCTTTTTCATTTTGTAATTGAATCTCTTGGTCTTCACTATCTGTAATTTCTTCAAGTATTGCAAATTTATTAGCACTCCTTCTGATATCTTCCACAACTTCTTTATTAACTCTCCATGGGCTCTTTGACCCTGCATTTTGTGGACTTTCTTGTGTCTTCTTTTGATTATTACTCTCCATGCCTTTTTCAGTGCTCTTCTCTTTTGGAGGTGAATACTGCCTTGCATCTTTACTATTTGCTTGCCTATTGACAGGTCTGAATTCCATTCTAGGATTAGGAAATTTAGGGGCCTGATTCACCTTTTTTCCACCCCCATTTCCCACCCTATCAGAGTTCTTATTGTTGTTTCTACCTCCATTCCACACTCTACTGAAATCATCATTTTGTCTTCCATTTTCCCTCTGGTTTAACCCATTCTGACCCACATCAGTGGTCTGATTTTTATCCTTGCCTTGTTTTCTTCCACACATGCCATCAGTATGTCCAAACACCTTACAATGAATACATTTAGGGGGCTTCCAACTGTACTCAACTTTTACAAATTTAGAGCAAAGGTTTAGTAGATTCTTGCTTTTGTAGCAAATCTCAATCATCTCCTTAAACTCCTTTTCAGCATTGATTTCCACCAAAACTCTAGCATAACCAAAGTTACCAGTTCCTTCCTTACACAATCTAGTTGTTGTCTTATCCATAATCAGAGGTTTACCAAGACCACTAGCAATAGTACTAATCCCTTTGAGTGTCCATGCTTCCAAGGGTACATTGTGTAATTTTATCCAACATGGTAATGTTTCAGGATCTTTCTTATCCATGGCTATACTAGGGTCCCACCTCTGAACCATGAGAGGCTTATTATTAACCATCCATGGTCCATTTTCCAGGACATAGTTCAATCCCTCACTTTCTCTAAACTTGAACAAAAATACTCCATTTTGAGATACAATATCTTTTAGTCCAAACCTTCCCCACATTCTAACCAAGTTATATCTCAATTCAGAGTATGTCATCTTAAACCCCACAAAGTGACCACACAAAGTAAGTGAGCACTTCCTACTTCCTTCTAGTACTAACTCTTCATAAAAAATGACCACTTCCCTCCCATCCTCAACTGTTATAGGAATTTGACTTAGCTTATTATCATCTTTATCACCTTTAGGTTTAACCAAATCAACATAAGTCTTATTAATAGATGCATAATTGGTATGAACAGTCTCCTTATCATTTGTTTCATTACTATTATTAGGAGGACTGTTCAGATTATGATTCATACCTTCCTTGATGCTGCAATCCTGCTCCAATTGGTTATTACAATCAGTTTCTTGCTCATGCTCAGTGTTGCCCTCATTTATTTCAGCATCATTACAATCCACCAAAATCTCATTATCCTCATTCAGCAAAGGAAAATCATATTCAGTAACATTGAATTCCTTACTAACACTCTGAACACCTTCTCCAATATCTCCATTTTCAACCCTACCATCATCCAAAACCTTCTCACCACCATTCATTTCATTATTAGTACCTTCATTATCCTTGCAGCTCATTTTCGTATTTAATTCACATAATGTATCATTATACCTGAATGGCACACGAATTCTACGCTTTGATCTTCGTTTAGTCGACATAATCCAACTAAACAACTAATAGTGTGTTATTATAGCACAATTGATTGATTTTAGGACAAATGTAAATCTGTTTTGGCGCCAAATCACATCAATGGTGGTTTCTGGATATTGGTTCAAAATTAGGGAAAACACTATCAGTCGATGCGGAATTACACGCTGATTCTGAATCTGTAGTTAATTTTGTAGTTAAAGAGAACAATTTTTCACATAACTCAAATAAACTTAAACAAAGATCAATACTGCGATTAATATAAAATATCAAGATAACTACCACCAAGAAACTTAATACTACTGAATAATAGCTTAAATGATAAATACGCTTATACACATCATTTCTATAATCATACTAACCCTAACTGAAATTATACATCAAATAGTTTATTTATGCCAATCCACCAACATAACTTTGTCCCACCATGTAAAATCATCATACAATCAAATCATATAGTAAAAAAAAGCCCATTTAACATCAGCAAAAATATTACCTATAATATATCTCCAAGTCTGAGCACAATTCTCCCATAAGTAAATCTTGATATGGTAAAAGAATCAGTAACTTCTTCTCCATTTATCTCGTAACATAAAAATGTGACTCGCAAAGTAACAATGTTATTTGGCTTTTTATACGTACTATGGCTATTGAAATGAAACAGACCTTCATTTGCAGGTGACTTACACATAATTCTGAAAAAAATCAAAAATTTTAGATTTTTTAAGAAAAAATCGAAAATTTTAGATATTTTTTAAAATATCGCAAATTTTCGAAATTGAAAAAAAAAATTAAAATTTTAGATTTTTTAAGGAAATATCTCAAATTTGCGATATTTCCTAAAAAAATCTAAAATTTTAGATTTTTTTTCAACTTTGCAAAATTGTCAAAAGTTGCGATTTTTATGGGTATTTTGGCTTTTTGAGAAAATAATTGGGTATTTTATGAAGTGGAGTTAAAAAAATGGGTATTTTATAAGTACTATATTGCGTTTAAAATGACTAACAATAAAATCCTAAATTTTTAGCAACTTACTATTTTAGCCTATAATATTCAATCTTGTAACACTAAAACAAGTACACATAACATTGAACATAAATTATTGAGTGCGAGTCTTAAATTCCTTTTACAATCATACACAATTTGTTACTATGTTAACAATTTTTCAAAACACCTACTTAAATTTTTTTGTTAATCATACAAAATATATTTCTCATTTCATAAAATGCGTTTTCCAAAAAAAAATTACAACTAAATTCTCTAGTGCGTATTATTATAGTATGTAAAAAAAAGTTTGAAAAAAAAAATTGAAACTAAAAGGTAAATGTATTCAGAGATGAAAACTAATTTGTCTTAAGATTTTTTGTTATGATCAGATGGAAAAAGTAACCTCTCTGTTTTGCAGACAGATTCGAGGGTTCGGTCCTCACTTATTTCAAAAAAGCCAAAGGTTTTTTGAAACTAGTCTCTCTACTTTTGGGTAAGGGTAAATATGTTTATATCACACTTACTCATAACTCGTGGAAGACAAGATTGGATTAATTGAGTTTATTTTAAGTTATGTCACTTGGTATGATAATTCTACAATATCAACTAATTGGGTAACCATATAATCAAGCAAAGTCCAATACAGGCCCAATAAAAAGGATCTAAAAATAACCCACTGGGCCAAGACTTTATATAACAACATAAATAAAAAACAGACATCTCATTCCGGCACAATAATCCGGCCTAGGGTTTGATCATCTCCTCCGGCGAAAAATGTCAAAAGAGTTACAGATAGTACCATCGTCCACGTCATCATCATCAGATAGAACAGCTATCTCAGCCTTACCTCCACGTCATCCATCATCAGCTCTAGTTGAATACACACCTCCAGTTGCTAGTCAGGAAGACGAGGATCTGGAAGTGAAACTACGTCGTATTATCGATTTAGTTCCCGTTCGCGTTTAATATAACATCTGGTTAGTTCTGCTGGTTCCGGCTCTGGTGACTTTCATCAGGTATGCCTTTTTCTTTTAATTTCCGCAATCTCGACTTAAATCGATAATCATTCATATGCCTCACATTTGATATAAGTAGCATTGGTCGACGATGATTGTTAGTACAAAATTTGTATCGGGTTTAACAAGATGTCAAAGTCCTTTGTCGGGCCGGGCCTCCAAGTGGCTTGATCTTGTACTAGAGCAAGAGATGTGAGATGATTTTCTGCACAATCAAAAGTAAACCGCTACTTACCGTGGGGACGGGACCACCACGATAGACTCCGGCCGTAAGGAGTAAGAAACATATTGTCAGAGTATATGTCAGAGAGAATAAGAATAACTGTGTACCTTTTGGGGTGTATTGTGATCCCTATTTATATATGTCTAGTACTAGGGTTTTCTAGTATTTCAGTTACCTGTAAGTATGGCCGTTAGTGGGTCCCTTTCGGGCAAGAATCCGCGACGTTGAATACACACCTCCAGTAGCTAGTCAGGAAGATGAGGATCTGGAAGTGAAACTACGTCGTATTATCGATTTAGTTCCCGTTCGCGTTAATAATACTTCTGGTAGTTCTGCTGGTTCTGGCTCTGGTGACTTTCATCAGGTATTCTTTTTATAATTTCCGCAATCTCGAGTTAAATCGATAATTATTCATATGCCTCACATTTGATATAAGTAGCATTGGTCGACGATGATTATATACTAAATATATAATAGACGCGAAGAAATTTGTAGAGGACGAGCGAAATGCTTTAGAAATTAGTATAGATGTAGGCTGTGCTTAGTAGCGAGCTTTTTGGAGCGTTTAGTAACGTTTAAAGTGTTTAGCTTCTAGGTCAATTTACGCTATAGAATTACAGATACAACTTGCTACCAAATGCTTTTGTAAAACAAACGGCCACTGCTAATACCTACTATTATGCACGAGCTGCTAACTGCTACTGATCCCTGAACATACCCGCATAGATGCTATAGGCCGAGCGATGAGCTTTTTGGAGCGTTTTGAATGAAATGTGCTTGTTTGGCAATGAGTATTTAGCTTTTAAATTTTGTATAAACGTTTCTATTAGAAACACTAATAAAAGAAGTGTTTAGCTTTTACGTCATTTTACACAACTTTAGTATTGCAAATACGCGTTTATAAAACAAGCAGCCACTGCTAAACACGTATTGCTTGCTGAACCTAAACATTTATATAGATATGTAATTCTGAATAAAAATGTGCCTTTCATTTTGTTTGCGAAGTTATAGGTTGTACATATAGGTGCAGAACTTTATGAATTAGGCTGCTTGTTAAGTTAGCTGGCGTTCTATGGATTTTCGGTCTATTTATTATTTAAATTATGAAAGGATACATGTGTATATTTCGTTGGTGGAAGAATTTATAACTTAAGTTATGTTGTTTACCTCTAGAAAAAGTCGATTAAGCTACCATGAATATGTATTTTAAAATTCGATTTGGTGTATAAAAAAATAAAATGGCGTGCCTTAAGTGATGTCTTTATCTTTAACATAATTTTCATTATTAGTAAAGCAACTGTTTTTCCGTATAGCCTATGGTAAATTATGCTTTCTTGATTGTAGCTTTTTGGAATGCATCAGTAACTTTTTATTGGCCAATTATGGTTCTGGTTTCTTGCCAAAATACACCGTTGCTACCGACGTGTTCCTCTCAAGAAACTATAAATTGCGTAGCTTTTTTTAGGTTAAAAAGTAAGAGACCGTGAAAATATATGATTTGAGGAAAGCAACGGCATAAATAAGTAACTTAACATCGGCTAATGCACTGTAATATTAATAGATTAAAGGCTGATATGGCTAAGCAATCATGCTGTCATTTTAGACAGATGAAAGGATTTCAATGTAGTTCCTGTGGCTTATGGTTAGTGGGTTATCATTCAAGCGTATGTTGTGTCTTCTTAGTAAACCAACTTTTGTACACAAATGTACAAAATCCTTGTGCCCTTAGGTTATGGTGACGAAACATTTTTGAAATGCTTGTCCTGCATCTCTTTTATAAACCAACTTTAATGCATAGATGTAGAAGAAATATGAAGAGTTCAACAA
>BQNB010099707.1:0-24867 GCA_026074375.1 Tanacetum coccineum | reverse complement strand
ATCATAGTAAAATAGGTTTTGTATTTGATGAAAATCCTTGGGTTGTTATAGTCTCCACCCCTTAAAGAAATTTCATCCCAAGATTTAATTAAAAGTTATAGTGGTATTGTTTAGAGATAGGTATTGGGTTTGAATTTAGGTTAATCAAGGTCACAAGTTCACGTATGTGATGCATTTATAATTATGTTGCGCACCATAATTATAATTACCTCCTTTCACATGTCTACTTATTTTCCAAGACCGCACCTCGTGATGATAGAAAATAGAATTTCTCCAGATCCTGATAGAAACTGGGTGGATGGAATACGTTGCGCCACTCAGATCGTAAGAAATCGTTATTCATTAACCTTTAAAAGTCAACATCAAATAAGAATGCTATCACAAGTCTTTGTCAAAATTTTCATACCTAGTGGTATTGAAATCATTTGACATTGCATAGATTCTTGTGTGTTTCCTTGTTATTATGTTGCAGAATATAACAGAGAATTTTAGAATACGGAGATCATGGAATGAGTGATGTCAAGGAATGATTATGAATTTGTAAGAGGGTTGCTAATCATGTGAGATACAGATAGCAAAGCCAGGAAAAGTCAAACCCTCAGTCAAAGTGGTCAAATCATGGTCAACAAAAGTCAACAAGACCCAAAATATTCCATTTAAGCCCCTCAACTTTCAGAAAAATCCATAAATGGTCCCTAAGCCTAAATGGGCCTCACCCGGATTCATAAGCCCAAAACCCTAGCCCATTCACTCTTTTTATAAACCACAAGGACTAGTTTTGTAATTTCTAAAAACTCCTTTTATAACTAGAAAGGGAGAAAAGAAAGAGAGGGACTGAATTCGTCAAAGGGCCAAAGTTTAAAAATGAGTTACCCGTTTTTAGTTATAAAAAGGCGCGAAGCCCTTTTTACTGTTCATCATCACTTTCGTTTTACTAGCCAGGGTAAAACAAGGGGCAAATGGAAATTGAGGGCTGCGTTAGTCAATTCAAGAGCTCCTTAACACAAATGAAGGGTCAAATCAGTCTTTATCAAGGGATTACTTAACCTCACTCAAGCATAAGGACACGTCATCAATGGAGAAGCACACAAGGGACGTGGGTTTTGCACTAAACTCACTCACACAGCTAACACAATGTCACATCAAAGAATGACATGCTGGCAATCCTCTATCACACATAATTAGATCTAACGGATGAGATTGCTTCCCAATGATTAGCAAAAGATCAAAGGCCAAGGATTGAAGGAGCGTGGGAAGGACCTAAGGGCCTAGAAGCTTCTCTGCAGCCTATAAATAGAGCCTCACTCTTCACACACACACACGTAGCCTTAGAATTTAGTTTTAGCTTAATTTTCAATTTCTAGCTTAATTTTGTTTTAAAACTTGTAACTTTCCTTTTAAGTATTGTAATCAAACTTTTTATTAATGAAATTCAGTTGTTTTTAATCTCTCAAAATCTCTTTAATTCATAAGCTCTTATTTGTCTTATTTGATATTAAGCTAAAGCTCAATAAGCCCTTTTAAGCTCAAATTCAGCTCTTATGAGTCTATAAGCTCATAATAGAGCTTAACCTACCTTAATCATACTTTTACTCTTAAAATCAGCTTAAGTACTAATTTACCTTTACTTGTGGACTTATGAGCTTTTTGGAAGGGGATCTTAATTTGGAAGAGATCCCATGGACTTATACCCTAGCTTATTAATAAGCTAGGGAGCTTGTAGCTGCCAAATTTGATTCCTCTTGTTAAGCTAGAGGTGTCTTGTAAGTTTCTCATTTAATCCCTTTTATTCTAGCTTAAAATAGTTTTCTATTTGCTTTCTATGCTTATTTGCTTATTCAGTCTGCTTATTATTGTTTATTTGTGTTTCATCTAGCTTATTAATCATTTTAGCTTATCTGTTTTTGATCAAAATAGTTTAGATCATAGTTTTATAAGTAATTTTTCATAAAACCCTAAAAAAACCAAAAATATTAGATAGAATAGTATAGATCTTTGATTTCTAGTTAATCAATGGTTAGATCATGTTAATTAAGTTTGATATAATCTAGTTAATATCTGGTATTGTAGCTTTAATAAGTAGATTTAAGTTTTCAAGGTTTTTCAAATCTGTCAAAGTTTGAAAGGGGTGTTTGGCATAAGCCATTTTGACCACTAAAAGTCAATAAAATTTGTGCAAAACACTTGAGTCAGCTGAGTTTTTACAAATTAACAAGTTTTAAAAGTTAGTTTTCAATATCTCAAAAGTTTGAGTTTAATTTCAAAATACCAGCACCAGGGGATTTCTCTCTTAGTTTTTGTTTATGAAAACTTGAACCAAGCCACTCAGGCTTGGTTATCTCTTGATTTGTGTTTACACACACTCAATAAGAGTGTCTTAGTGCAGGTTCACCCTTTAGGTAACCTGCACTATTTGGTTTTTGTTTGTGTCAAGTGCATCAGTACTAACTAACAGTTAGTACTGCTGTCACTTTTGGCTTAATTTCTAGCTAAGTAATAATAGGTTTAGCTTCTAAGGTTAGAGTAGGATTTAGATTAGGTATAGCTTAATTCAGTTTAAGACTTTCTTTTTATTTCCAAGCTTATTTACATAGGTACATTTAGCTTAAAAGTCATTAATTAGCCTCAAAAGCCAAAAACAGCAGGATTAGGATTAGGATTAGTGTTTTAATTTTTGATTTCTAGTCTTAAGGAGTTGATTTTATTGACTCAGTATATAATCCAATAAGTATTCAGCGAGAATTGCAAAAGCTCTTAATCAGAAATAGCTTATTGAGAATTTGAGCTTATATGGATTTTATGCTTTTTGCTTAGTTTCTTGAGTTTAGCATTTTTACCTTTAATTTTAGTTAGCTTAATCTATCTCTAGGTCAATTTACTTTTCATTTTTAGATTAAGCAAATCATAAGCTTGCTAGATCACCTTTTCTTTCTCAAATTGAGCTTAAAATGAGTCTTTTATAAGCTTATAAGTAAAAGTGAGCTTTAAAGCTAGCTTACTGATACAGCAGCTTTGATAAGCTCTTTTTGAGCTTATTATTTAGTTTCAGTTTAGGTTATCTTTATTAAAGTAGCTTATTTTTGTGTCATCTATAAGTCCTAGTATTTAGTTTTTCATAAAAGTAAAAAAATAAAAAAATGCAAAAAGTGGGGGTTTGCCTGCCTTGAACCCACGACCTCACACTTATAGACCCAATGCCTTAACACCATGCTACAATAGCTCATCCGTTCCCTTTTCCTTTCATTAATCCTTTATACACCATTTATATTTATAAGCCAAATAAGCTGTTAAGCTTATTTCGTGGCTTATTTTATAAGCTACGACTTCGGGCTTATTTTTCCTAGGATTCATATAGCATAAGCTATTTCTTATTTTTTCTAGAATTTTTACTATTAGTTTAGTATTTTTAATCTTTATTTTCTTTAAAAATTTTAAAAAAATCATAAAAAATAGAAAAGTAGCAAATAAAATAAAAATATTTTTTATAAAATTTTCTTTATTCATAAGTTTGTAGGTAAAATTTATTTTTTTTTGTTTCACTTTCGTAAGGGTCTATTTTGCAAACAAATAATTTTAAAGAACGTGGTTTCTTCCCGCTCTCGTTTCAAAATTTTAACGCTCGTTATTAACTCCTTTATATTCTAGTTTATTTTAAACTTCGTTTTAGTCAATCAGAATATATTTAAAAGGAAAATTTTAAATTTCGGTTTAATTTTGTAGAATTTGAGGGTTTTGGCCCTTATTTTAGTGACCCGTTTCGCGTTTTTTAATTAATATTTGAAATGTTGTTTTTTTTATTAATAGTATAGATTATCAAAAATATCTTTGCTCATTCAATATCAGAATCCAAGCATCAAAAAAACAGGTTTCAATTTCACTATCGTTGGGGAAACGACCACGGGTGATCATCTTTCCCGTTATATATAACGTATTAATATATTAATATTCTATATAATTTTAAAGAGTGAAGTTTTATCGAGGTGTAACTTGGTATTTTCTTATTGCTCTTTGGAATATATATTATTAATTGTATTTTATTGTGATCTAAACATCACAATCAGTTTTTGGCGCGTTGTTGCCTGCCGGGACCGAACCCGTTCACTCCGCGTGACTGAACGGGAATAACTTACCACTATATAGAAATACAATAAAAATCTAATATAAAAATATACTAATTAAACAAAGAACCCAAAAAATTAAGAAAATTACCAAGTTACCCTCGATAAAATTCACTCTAAAAAATATATATAATATAATATATAATACGTATATTTAACCGGGAAGAATGATCACCCTGGTCGTTTCCCCAACGACTAGTGAAATTGAAACCTTGTTTAAGCTTGGATTCTGATTTGAATGAAGCAAAGATATTTTTGATAATCTATCACTACTAAATAAAAAGCAACAATTTCAAATTTTAATTAAAAACGCGAAACGGGACACTAAAACTAAGGCCAAAAACCTAAATTCTACAAAATTAAACCTAATTTAAAATTTTCTTTTTAAATGTATTCTAATTGACTAAAAACGAAGTTTAAAAAAACTATAATGAAAACGGAGTTAAAACGAGCGTTAAAAATTGAAAACCGAGAGCGGGAACGAAACCCGTTCTTTAAAAAATGATTTTTTGCAAAATAGGCCCTACGAAAGTGAAACAAATTTTCCTACAAACTTTATGAATAAAGAAAATTTTATAAAAAATATTTTTATTTTTCTGCCTAATTTTCTATTTTTTATGATTTTTTAAAGTTTTAAAAGAAAATAAAAGTTTAAAAATACTAAACTAATAGTAAAAATTCTAGAAAAAATTCAGAAAATAGCTTATGCTATATGAATCCTAGGAAAAATAAGCCCGAAGTCGTAGCTTATAAAATAAGCCACGAAATAAGCTTAACAGCTTATTTGGCTTATAAAGCTAAATGGTGTATAAAGGATTAATGAAAGGAAAAGGGAACGGATGAGATATTGTAGCATGGTGTTAAGACGTTGGGTCTATAAGGGTGAGGTCGTGGGTTTGAGGCAGGCAAACCCTCACTTTTTGCACTTTTTTTATTTTTTTACTTTTATGAAAAACTAAATACTAGGACTTATAGAGGACAGAAAAATAAGCTACTTTAATAAAGATAACCTAAACTGAAACTAAATAATAAGCTCAAAAAGAGCTTATCAAAGCTGTTGTATCAGGTAGCTAGCTTTAAAGCTCACTTTTACTTATAAGCTTATTGGTATGCGTTTAATTACACATACTTTTCACCATTAAAATCGGACTTAAACGACCAAAAACGCACATAAAATGCCATAAATATGCCTGTTTTTGTGTTTGTGCTGTGCAGGTACCGGATATTCACTAAAGGACAAAAACAAAGCCAAACCAGACAAAACCGAGCACGAAATTGGAAAGAGCGCGAAAAACCGAGGCCAAAGGTACAAAAGGATTGAAAACGGAGCTAAAACGGATATTTCCGGATCGACTCGACAACATCTGAAGATTTTAATAGTCAAAGTCAAAGTCAAAGTCAACCCCGGGATACGGCGTTGAAAAGAGCATCGAAAACCGAACCCAAAAACCTAATTGTCAAAAGTGGGCCCACCCGTACCCACCTAGTGGGCCCAGGTCAGCCCACTTTATTTTAAATAACCAAAAGCCCAAAATCCTTTTAGTTAACTATTCAGGCCCAACTCTTTAAAAGCCCAACTGTTTACCCCCACAAGGACGAATTTTGAAATAAAAGATATAACCCTGAGGGGCTAAAGTTGCCAAGTTCCAAATTTTAAACATACCACAAGGACCATCACTGCAATACCCTAATTCACCCACAAGGACCATTTTTGCCAATCTCCCAAACTCATCCCCTGCCCCCAAATTAAACCAAACAGACATAAACCCTAACCCCCAAATTTTCCCGCCAAACCCACAAAACCCTGTACTCCTCCTTCACGTGTAGCCTGCAACACCACGACAAAACTCAACCCCACCTCTCACCTCACAACAAACCTATCACCATCACCACCTCACCCCACCTCGTATACACGCTGGCAATCCTCTAATGCTTCATTGGTTTAACAAAAACGACAAAGAGATCAATGGTTAAGATCTTAAGGCTTGGGCAGCAAGCTGAAATTAATGGCCAGGATTGAGCTTGGTTTTCCTCTCACCAAGAAAACACAACAAACACAAGACTCAGCTTATTTAAAGAAGAAGACAGATGAACGTAGAGGAGGGTGTAATAGTAGTATTTTTTAGTTCAACTTATTTCCAGCTTATTTAATAACTTATTTATTGAATTTCTTTTTAAAGGTTATGTAAACTCAGTTTCATTAATGCAAAGTTAATTTTTCAGCTTATTTTGTTATCCTGTCCTTATAATCCTGTTTTTCTTTAAATACATTTAAGCTTAATCTTTTGTTCCACAGTCATATTCAATAGCAAATAAGCTCATTTACTCGTTCCTAACTCAGTTAAACTTTTTGCAAAAGTTTAACTGAGTTTGTACTTTCAAAGATTCTCCAGCTTACAATTGGTTGACAAGCAGAAAAGGAAGGGTTTCTAGTTTCTTTCTAGCTTGTTTACATCAAGCTAGAAATTGATAATAAGCTCATAATCATTTATGTCCTTAGTTGAGCTGAGGACTAAGTTTTATTATGGCTTTGATATTCTAGTTTATAGTCTAAGTTAAGTTTTAATGAAATCTGCCCTCATTAGTTAAGATTTGCTTATATTAGTTAGCTTATTGAGAAGTGCTTATTGGTTCCAAGTTTTTGCTTATTTTTCATTGTTAAGGTTAGTTGATTATCTGTTTTTTATAAATTAGGCATACTTTTAGTCTGTTGTTAGCTTAAAAGTTTTCTTTAAGAATCTTAAGGGGTGTTTGGCACAAGGGGCAAAATGGGTCATTTTAGGTATAAAATTACTTCTGTCACCCAAATCAGTTTGCATTGGCCCTAAGTTAGTAGTTAAGATAATTTTGAATAGTCTTGAAGAGTTTTTATTAAGTTTTTAGGTTGATGGTATCAAATATTCAATTCTGTCATTTTGAAGTTTGCTGAATCAGCTCTTGGGTTAATTTTCTTAAAGAAAATGTTTTGAAGTCTTGCTTATGGTCCCATTTGTTTCAAATAATGCAGTAGGATGAAATATTCAAGTCTCTATTGGTGTTTTGCTCATTAGTCTACTTCTGTTAAAATTTGTTCTAAAATTTTTAATAGCTATAGTTTAGCAGTTAAATTTTATAAGCTTCACATTAGTTTTGAGTTATGACTTTTAGAATATAAGCTATTTAGTTGTTATATCTTATCTGTTTAAGCTTAATTTCATTTTCAAGTTAATTTTCTAGGTTAAAATTAAGGCTGCTTATAGCCCCTTTGTCTTTTAAGAAAACTCACCTAGAGTAAACCCAAGTGAAATCAAGACTCAGACAGCTCCTGAAGTGTGAAAAGCTATTTTCTCAAGTTTTTTTGGGCTTATCTTTATTACAAGCTCCCTTGTCTTTGCAATTAATTGTAGCTAGGTGGATAGGCTATAAGCTAGTATAAGCCCTCAGCCCATTAGAATCCATTTAGATGCTTATTTTTAAGCCCATAATATGCCCCTTAGGCTGTTTTTCTAGCAGTTTAGCCCTTAAGTGCTTATCTGCTTATTTGTGATTTTCCTATTATTTTCTTTGCAAATTTTAACTTCTAATTGCTCATTAAGTAAAGTAGTTTAGCTGATTTAGCTTAAAATGTTGTTTGCTTTGCTTATGAGTCCTAGAATAAGCCCAAGGTTTAAGCCTTTAAGCCTTAGTATAAGTTTAACTTTCTTGTTAGGATTTATGGTTTCCTAACTTAGTATCGACGGTATAAATAGTTAGTACCGTTAGTTATAGTTAGTACTGACATTACAAAGTGTTAAGTACTGATCAATTAGTTAGTACCGTTTTTTAGTTTAGAAAATAGTTAGTACGTTTTTAAGAGATGTGTATGAGAAATCTTTAGGAAAAGATAAGGTAAGCGTTTCGAACCTTGTTCTGTAGGGGTTTATCGTTATTTATCAAAGGGATCCTTATGGGCATAAGTTTAGAGATAACGACCTCAAGATATCTCAGAGCAAAAATCATATCTCAAATAGTTAGTAATCTGTAAATTGTTCAAAGCAGATTAATAGAAGTTATTATTAGTTCTACATTGTTTTTCTTAGTACTTGTGTTAAGATTCCGCATTAACACATAGTATTTACAATCAGTGTTTCTATATAGTCAGTTGTATTTATACAGTTTGGCTATCATCCTTAATAGGCTGCAGAGATCTATTCCTAAGGGACTCAATCACGAAGTGGTATCAGAGCCTGTAAAACTCTGAATAAAGAAAAATAATCAAATCAAATCCATACTCCATAACTAAACATGAGCTGCTTCATCATCACGAAGATGAATATTCCACCACCACCCCACCTCCACCATCATCACAAACACCAACCCAACAAACTCCTCATACAGTTTCAACCATCAAGCTGCCTATTCTCAAAAAGGGAGAATATGATATCTGGGCTATGAAGATGGAGCACTATTTGGCCCATACAGATTATCCAATTTGGGAGGTTATACAAAATGGGAATGGTCCTGTTTCAATCACTACAGATACATCAGGACAAATTAAGGTTTTGCCTCCTAGAAACTGCAGAAGAAAAAGTCGCCAGAGAAAAGAGAGAGAAAAAGCAAAGGACCACCTGCTATTTGCCCTTACAAGATCATCTTGCTAAGTTCCATAAGATGACAGATGCAAAAGAAATGTGGGATGCCATCAAATCTAGATTTGGTGGAAATGACGAATCCAAGAAGATGCAAAAGTATATCTTGAAGCAACAGTTTGAAGGATTCTCTGTATCCAACACAGAAGGGCTTCACAAAGGTTATGACAGGTTCCAAAGTCTTCTAAGTCAGCTAGAGATTCATGGAGCAGGTGTATCTACTGAGGATGCTAATCAAAAATTCCTAAGATCTCTACCTTCTGCCTGGTCACAAGTCTCCCTAATAATGAGAACTAAACCATGGTGGCACACTCATTAGATTTGATGATTAGTACATAATTAAGAGTCTTTTAGTGATATAAAAGGCTCTACTGCATCATCATCCTCTAGCCCGCAAAATGTAGCTTTGTCCTCTGAAACACAAACAATACTAATGAAGATTAGTACCAGAGCTTAATGTGTCCCAAGTCTTCTGGACAAAACAGTAAAGTATGAACAAACTTTCATCATACACACTTCTTGCTAATCAATTCAAGCTGTCCCTCAACTAGATCATGAGGATTTGGAATAGATTGATGAATATGACCTTGAAGAAATGGACTTGAAGTGGCAAGTGGCCATGATCTCAATGAGAATGAAAAAGTTTTACAAGAAGACTGGTAGAAAGCTACAATTTGATGCAAAAGAAGCTGTTGGCTTTGATAAAACCAAAGTGGAATGCTACAATTGCCACAAAACAGGGCATTTTGCAAGAGAGTGTAGACTCAAGGGAACTCAAGATAACAGGAGGAATGCATGGAATTCTGGAAACAAGGATGGGAGCAGAACTGGACAAAAGGAGGATTCTAAAGCATTGGTGACAATTGATGGAGAAGGTGTGGATTGGTCAAATCATTCAGAAAATGAAGATTATGCTTTGATGGCTTGCAACAGCTCAGACTCAGACACAGAGGTAATTTCATGCTCAAATAAGTGTAAAGAGTCTTATGCTAATCTTAAAAAACTGTATGATGCTCAGAGAGAACAACTTAGTGATGCAAGCATAGAAATAAAAGCATATTCTCAAGGTCTTAAGAAAGTTGAAGCACAGTTAGTTGCTCATCAACAAGGACAACTTTGGTATGAACAAAAGATAAAGTTTATGAAAATAGATTTAGATGAATAAAACACAGACTGTTCTCAACATACCATAAGAAATTATTAGCAGAAGCTCAAAAGAAAAAAGAAAGATATAAGTCTAGAAAGTATAAAAAAATGGCAAAATTCTCTAAAAATCTTTGTAAACTGCAAAATACGCCAAATGATTGCTAATGATAAGTTTTGGGCTTGGGTATGGGGATCACAGATATGATGCTATTTTGAGTAATGAAAATGAAGTGTTGCAGGAGTGTTTTATGATAAAGAAGTGAGATAGAAAACCAACCATTGAATGATAAGGTTTGCAGATGGAATGCATGCTGTAAACCCCACGCATGACAGGAATTATATCCCTCTGGACCTAAAATTGAAATAGATTACTCACAGTTTACATATGGTCCAAAACAGACTCAACCTAGTGAATCTGAATCCCAATCAAGTGAAATTGATACCTGTGAATCTAACATTAGTACAGAATCTTCTGAACTAGTGACTGAACCAGTTGTCAATGAATCTAATGTAGAAAGTCAACCTAAGGTCTGGTCTGATGCTCCTATCATTGAGGAGTATGAATCAGATAGTGAAGATGAGTGTGTGTCTATACCAACAAAACAACAAGAAACACCTAGTTTTGCTAACCAGCAAGTAAAAACTCCTAGGGAAAATGTTAAGAGTCAGTTCACACATAGTCAAAAACCTAAAGTTGACAAGAAAGATTTGGGGTATGGGTTTGCTGTAAGAGCATGTTTTGTATGTGGTAGTCTTAATCATTTAATTAGAGATTGTGATTTCCATGAGAAGAGGATGGCAAGAAAAGCTGAGTTAAACAATGGTTGGAATAATGTGCAAAGAGTGAATAAACAAAACCAATTTGTTCCTTCAGCAGTACTAACTAGAACTGGTATATTTCCAGTTAATACTGCTAGAACTAGCGGTACTAAAAATTTTAGTACTGCTAGGCAAAGTGTTAACAGACAGACAGTACTAACTAGTACTGCCATGAAAGTTAATACTGTTAAGCCCATTGTGAATAGAGTTAGACCAGCAAATGTTTTTCACAAAACTCATTCACCATCTTCAAGACCTTTCAAAAAGACAACAGTACTTAGAACAAAATTTTCAAATCAAAAGCTTAATACTGCTAAGGTAAATGCAGTTAGTACTGTTGGGGGAAAAAGGGAAACTGCTGTTAAGCCCTCAGCAGGTTGTAATTGGAGACCACAAAGATACCATGGTGGATCCAAATACAATGGTGGATCCAGTCTTAGAAATTGTTATACTTTCAAAGATCCACTAGGCAGACTCAAGCCCAAACAGGCTTGGGTCCCTAAGAGAGTCTAATCTCTTTTCTTTTAATGTGCAGGATTATCCACATAGAGCTCTAAAGAATAAAGGAATTGTTGATAGTGGATGTTCCAGGCACATGACTGGAAACAAGGCCTACCTTGCTGAGTTTCAAGACTTTAATGGTGGCCCTGTTGCTTTTGGAGGTAGTAAAGGTTATATCACTGGTAAAGGTAAAATAAAAACTGGGAAGTTAGATTTTGAGGATGTATGCTTTGTGAAAGAACTTCAGCATTTCAATCTTTTTTCTGTGTCACAAATGTGTGACAAAAAGAACAAGGTTCTGTTTACTGACTCTGAATGTCTTGTTTTGTCTCCTGAATTTAAGTTACCTGATGAAAATCAAGTATTACTTAAAATCCCATACAAAAACAACATGTACAGTTTCAATTTAGAGAACATTGTTCCTTCAGGAGGATTGGCTTGTTTAATTGCAAAGGCTACAACTGATGAATCTAACAAATGGCATAGGAGGTTAGGTCATGTTAATTTCAAAAACTTAAATAAACTTGTGAAGGGAAACCTTGTAAGAGGTTTACCTTCTAAGCTTTTTCAAAATGACCACACTTGTGTTGCTTGTCAGAAAGGAAAGCAACACAAGGCCTCCTGTAAGGCCAAAGCAGTAAGCTCAATTAGCCACACACTACAACTTCTTCATATGGATTTGTTTGGACCTACATCTTATTTTTTTTTTAATATTATGTAAGGAGTTTTAAACCATAATAAGAACCTATTGTCTTGTCATCACTGAAGATTATAGCAGTTTAGTTGTGGTATTTTTCTTAAGAACTAAGGATGAATACTAGTGCAATCCTTAAGGACTATTGTATAACAGATAAGAACCAATTGAATCAAAAAGTTATAACCTTAGAAGTGACAATGGTACAAAAATTTTAAGAACAACGACCAAGGATGTTATGGAATCTGTGGTTCAAAATGGGATCAGAGGGAATACAGTAAATAAGCCAGAACTCCACAACAAAAAGGAGTTCGCTGAGAGAAAGAACAGTACCCTAATAGAGGCAGCAAGACCATGCTTGCAGATACATTCTTACCTAACACTATTGGCAGAAGCTTATAGAACTGCTTGTTATGATCTAAATAGGGTATTAGAGACCAAGGCCCCCCCCCCTACATAATAATACACCTTATGAACTATTAACTGGTAAGCTACCAATTATAAAGTTAATAAGACTTTTTGGTGCCATGTGATCATCTTGAATACCATTGCCCCGACCTTGGCAAGTTGCTGAAAATCAGATGTAAGGGTTTTTAGTTGGGTATTCCCCCCCCCCCCCCCCCCCCCCCCCCCCCCCCCCCCCCCCCCCCCCCCCCCCCCCCCCCCTCTATAAAGCAAGGCTTTTAGATATATAATTTAGATAAACCAAAAAGAGGTTGAAGAAAATTGCACATCAACCTTTTTAGAGAATAAACCAAAATGTTGCCGGGAAAAGGACCATTGGCTTTTTTGATATTGATAATTTAACTGATACTATGAATTATCATCCGGTTAGTTCCACAGAATCAAGCTAACACTACATGCAGGTCAACAAGAAGCTAACCAAAATGCCAGGTACAGAAAGAGATTATTGAAGCAGGGGATTCTAACAAAAGAGGGATAAATAGGCTCAAGACAATTTTGTAACTAGCAATATGGCCTTCTTATTACTCAACCAATCACTCCAGCAATAACAACAGATGATAAAGAGAAGAGTCAAGAGAGCGAGAGAACAAGCTTTTATGGATGAACTTGAAAGACTTAAAAGGCAAGAAATTGAAGCTCATGAAGAAGTTGAAGCTCTCAGGAAGCAGTTTGAGACCTTGGTTATAAAAGAAGGAGCTGCTAAGCCTAGCAGTACTAACATGTTTTGTACTGATAGCACACCAGCTAAAGCTAGCATACTAACCTAGTTTAATACTGTTAAGCATACCTGAGGGACAAACTCATCTGATCCAACACTTTCTGAGAAGATATTCAGCAATACCTCCACTTGAGGATATTTATCAAAATCCACTGATGGTATTATTCACTACTTCATCTTATGATGATGAGGGTGTAGGTGGCAACTTTACAAAACTATGGAATCTGTTGTGAATGTTAGTCCTATTCCCATCAATCTAAACGAATTCACTCCTCTCAAAACCATCCTAAAGCGAACTTATTCTAGGAGATCCAATCTCAATCATTTCAAACAAGAAGCAAATAAATACCAAGTTCTACTGGAGCCCATGCTAGTTAGCTATGTTTTCAAAAGCCAAAAGAGAACTAACCATAAGGACTTCCACATTGCTTATTTGCTTGTTTCCTATCTCAACATGAACCCAAGAAGATTTCAGAAGCTCTTGAAGATAAAAGTTGGGTTGATGTTATGCAGGAAGAATTGTTGCAGTTTCAGATACAAAAAGTTTGGGTCTTAGTAGATTTGCCTCATGGGAAGAAGGCTATCGGACAAAAGTGGGTTTATCGAAATAAGCAGGATAAAGAGGATTTTGTTGATAGAAATAAATCATGGTAGTTTGCTCATGACATAGGCAAAGAGGAAAGGGATATACTATGATGAGGTTTTTGCTCCTGAGGCAAGACTTGAAGCCATAAGATCTTTTCAAGCCTTTGCCTCATATATGGGCTACATATCTATCAAAGGATGTGAAAAGTGCCTTCTTTATGGCGAAAATAATGAGGAGGGTATAATGTGTCTCAACCACCAGGTTTCATAGATCCTAAGTATCCCTAGAAAGTCTACAAAATGGTCAAGGAGCTCTCTATGGACAATAAGAACATCAAGGCACCCAGAGCCTGGTAAGACTACTTATCCACTTTCTTGTTGAAGAATGTATACAGAAGAGGAACAATTTGACAAACACTCTTACCTAAAGAAGACAAAACATGATATCCTACTATTCAAGTCTATGTGGAGATATATCATCTTTGGGTCTAACAAAGAATCTTGGTGTGATGAGTTTGAGGCGGATTAATTAATGAAGAGTAGATTCAGATGAGTTCAATGAGAGAGCTCAATTTCTTTCTTGGATTACAATCAAACCAAAAACCAGATGGTATCTTTATTTAGACATGGATAGAGTATGTTGCAGAAAATCTTGAAAAGTTGACTTGGCAAATTGTTAAATAACTGCTAGTACCACCATTTGAGACTACAGAAGCCTTTAGTCAAGATGAGGAAGCTGGATGTGAGATGTCCATCTCTATAGGTCCCATGATTGGCTCTTAATGTACTTGACTGATTCTAGACCTAAACATTATGTTTGCTGTCTGTGCTTTTGTTCTAGGTTTCAGTTCACTATCCAAAGACTTCCCATCTAAGTGTTGTCAAGAGAATTTTTAGGTACCTAAAGGGTAAACCCAAACTAGGGTTTTCATTGGTATCTAGAGTGTCTTCATTTGACCTGGAATTCCTAACTACAGACAGTAGACTAATGCTGGAGCAAATCTGACAGGAAATTCCACAACAGGAGGTTGTCAATTTCTTGGCAGGAGACTCATTTCTTGGCAATGCAAAAAGCAGACCATTGTGGCTACTTCTACTACAGAAGCAGAGTATGTTGCTGCTGCAAGCTGCTGTGGGCTAGTTTTGTAGATTCAAAATCAAATGTTAGACTATGGGTTCAACTTCATAGAACACCCACAATCTACATTATACTGAAAGCACCATTTGCAATTGTAAAGAATCCAGTAATGATCATTCCAAACAAAGCACATTGATATAGGCACCATTTCATAAGAGATGCTTATAGAAAAGAAGCTCTATCAGGTGCATAAAATCACACTGATGACAATGTAGCGATTTACTCACCAAGGCATTTGATGTAAGCAGGTTTTAGTTCTTTGGTTGTTACAATTGAGGGGATGTAAATCCAGAAGCTGCTTTGGTTAAAGGGAGCGAAAATATGTTGTTGTTGTAAAGTTTGTGTATAAGGGGAGTAACAATTAACCATAAGTGAATGCATTTTCCAAAGATTGATAGATTTAGAAGAGTCATTGAGAGAAGAGTTATTGATGGTACTGAAGCCATCCAGTTACCTACCATGTTCACTGTCTTTGATTGGGACAAATGTATATGTGACCAAGCCCAGTGCAAAGTTAGTACCAAGCTGGGCAAAGTTTGTACCAGCTTTGAGACGAATAAAGAAAAATACCGCAAGGTACAAAGTGTAAATTGAAACGGTTTTCTTGAAATTAGGTCTCCTAAACCTATATAAACCCATCTCAATTGCGCAGTTCCTTACGCATTCTCTCTCTAACATACATTCGCATTTACAAGCCCTAATATCTCTCTTAACGACGATCTCTCTCTCAAGTAAAATGGCTGTTCTTGATTCATGTCCGAAGCATAACATGGTCGCATACTTGGAGAAGTCTGAGGGGAATGAAGCGTTTCATGAGATCATTGATTTTCTCAAGCAAAGTTCCATTCATCATGCTCTCACTGTAAGTCCTGTTGTATCTACTACATTTGTTGAACAGTTTTGTAACGTTAGCCTAAGAAATAAAACAATCAACATAATGTTAGGCACATTACTGCCAAAGATAAGCTGGCAAAGCTCCGTGTCTATCTCTGAGGCATCAATAAGAAGTGATCTTCTTTTTGATGATGCTGATGGGATAGACTCATTACCTAATCAGGCTATATTTGATGCTATACAGCTAATGGGGTATGAGGGGGATTTAACAGTGTTAACATTTAATAAAGCTTTGTTTTCACCCCAATGGAGGTTTTTATTTCATACAATTAATCATTGTCTTAGTTCCAAAAGTACCTCTTGGGATCAAATTCCTACTAACATAGCCACTGCTGTCATATGCTTAACATCTAATCAGAAGTATAATTTTTCTAAATTAATTTTTGATGGTATGCTTAGACATTTAGATGCTAAGAAGAAGTTTGTAATGTACCCACGTTTTATTTCTATCTTTTTAGGTAAACAACTAGTTAAGTTAACCTTACCTTAGATCATTTTCCTGTAAATACTTAACAAATAACTTTTTTTTTCTTTCATGGTAAGAGGGTAAACATTTCTCCAGAATATCACCCTTTGTTTGCACTAAGTTTGGTACTACAACCAACTCAGGATGAGGGTGCCTCTTCAGAAAGACCAACTGAAGCACTACCTACACCCTCCCCTGCTCCCACTAGTGAAGTACCTCATGAGCCACCAACTGACTCATCTCCTGTTCACACTAGTGAGGTACCTCTTGAACAGCAGACTGACCCATCCCCAAGACCTTCACCCACTACTACTATTCCTGATTCTATCCCAGAAACTTCTGGTGGGAATATTGGAGGTCATTCATCCAGTGATAAATCCCTTTCAGGGAATGAGGGTGACATGACTATCCAAAGTGTCTATGATTGGTATGTGCTTAATTACACATACATTTTACCTTTAAAAACGAGCTAAAATAACCAAAAACGGACTTAAAATGCCAAATATATGCTTGTTTTGCTAATTGTATTGTGCAGGAACGGATAACTAAGAAAAGGACGAAAAACAAAGCCAAAACGACAAAACCGGACTCGGAATGGAAAAGACTGTGAAAGACAAAGCCAAATCGAAGCCGAAAAGTCAATCAAGTCAAAAAGTCAACAGAAAAGTCAACTGGTCAAAGTCAAAGTCAACCCCGACAAATCCAAAAGTCAACATGTGAAGAAATAAAAGTATTGAGGGTTAAAATTTGCCAAAACCCTAAAACTTATAATTAAAGAAAAAGGAGGCAAAGGAATAGCAGAGTGATACTTTTGCATATTACTCAAAGTAACAAGGAGGGGGGCAAAATTGCCAAAGCTCCTAAGTTGTATCACACAAGGACTAGTGGTGCAATTTGTTATATAACCCTCAGGGGTTGTTTTTGCCAAGTTTTCAAAGTTATAACCATCCAAGGATCGTGGTTGCAAAGCCTGTTATAACCTTGGAGGGTTAACTTTGCCAAGTTCCCAAACTCATCCCTATCACTCTCCTTTTCATAACCTACTTTCCCGCCCAAATTTCCCCCCAACACAATCACGGGTTCTCCACCCCGCTTTTACCCTGTAACCCCAAGTTCCCCATGGACAAACTCGCCCCTCCTCCTCCACTAAAACCCTAATCCTATTTGGCAATCCCACAAATCCCCAAGGCGTATTCGACGGTTTAGATGATTTTTTGGTTTGCTCTCACCAAACAAACACAAGAAACACACAACAAAGAACCTCCACAGCCTATAAAAGAGACAAGAAGGCAGAAGAAAGGGAGTAGTTAGTTTTTTTTAGAATTTTTAAATTTCCTTTGTAATTTTTAACTTCGTGTACTGTTGCAATTAAGATTTTTTAAATCCTTTATTTTCAGTTGTACTTCTTGTTATTGCACTTGTATTTTCGATTTCTAAGCAATATAAACCAGTGTGTTAAGTTTGCTCTAAAATTTTCAAGTAATAAGCCGAATTCAGCTAATAAGCTTGTAATAAGCTCAAAATAGCTTATTATATATTCTCTTGTTTTAAAAAGTGTTTTAATATCACTAGAAGCTTTTTAAAACTGTATTTAGTCCATTTGAGTTCATAAGTGTTCATTTGATTCATTGTTAAAGCTATTTGGAGTAATAAGCTACAAAGAGCTTATTGAGCTTTTAAAGCTGGTTTAGAGGCTAAGGTAGCCATTAGGGACCTGAAATAAGGCTGCTCACTCAGAAAGAGCAGCCTAGTAGCCTGAGACTACAAAGTAAAGGTCTCAATTCTTATCTCTAAATTAGAGTAAATTTAGCTTAACTAGATTAGCTTATTGATTCTCATTAGTGTTTATTAATACTCAATCATGCTCAATTAGTTGTCTTGTATCTGTTTTAAGTATTCTTTACTTAGTCATTGTTGAATTTCTCATTTTCTTTAATAATGTCAAAATAAGTGTAAGTGGCTAGCTGAGAAACTAGCTTATTTTTACACTTAAGCTGCAAGTTTTAGTTTTAAAATAGCTTAATTAGGTGAAAAATAGTGTGAGTAGATAAAAGGTTTTAGGAGTTTTAGCTTTAAAATAGATTATAAGCTCATTTTAGTTTTGACAGTTTACATAAAGGGGTGTTTGGGATAACTATGAAAACGGGTCAAAATGGTCTTGGTTTGGGTTATGGTCATTAGGTTGGTTTAAGCTGTTCTTAAAAGATTTTTAGTTTGAAAATTGAATTTCAAAGCTTTTATAACTCATTGTGCTAACTGTTGGATTTTAAGAAAACACCAAGTGCTTATTTGGTTAAGCACTTGGATTTTGGGTTTGAGCATCAAAAAGTTTGTGCTTTGTGTGTCTAAAAGAGCTGTCCAAACAAGCTTTGTTCTTTTGACTTTATAAGTCAAAAATCACCAAGCCCTTTTGGTCACAGTTTCTAAAAACCCAAAGACCCTTTTTCACCATCCAAACTCAGCAGGTAAAAATGGTTTTTAAAAGTCCAAAATTTGTGCACAAGTCTATAAGCTAGGGTACTTAATCTTTTTCAGTTTTCTTTCCAATTTGAGCTTATTTGACAGCTTTTAATAAGCTGTCAAATAAGCCACTCAAGGCTAGCTTAAATCCTCACCCTGCGCCATAAGGTGAGATTTATAAAGCCCCTTTTTCTTTGATCTTATTGTGATGAATTAGAGCTCAATCTCTGGCTTATTTAAAATAGCTTATAATCCTCTTATTTAAGCTCCTTGATTTTCAGACCTTGAAGAGCTTATTTGATGGCTTATTTTTAAGCCCAAACATGCCTTTTGAACTGTTTTGCTAGCCTAGGTGTAGGGATTGCTTAATTTTTTCTTTTCTGGCTTATTGAGCCTATTTAATAAGCTAAATTGATTCCTAGTAGCTTATTAGGTTAAAGTTGATAGCTTTGTTTGCTTATTTCCCTTTTGTTAGCTTATTTGAATGCCCAAGCTTAGCTTTTTAAGCCCTTGTTGCCTTTTAAGCATTCTGTCATCATAAGCTGTTCTAACCAGCTTATTAGTTTTAGCTTGTAGTTTTTTTAGCTTACCTAGGTTTAGATTAAGCCTCTTTAGCTTATTTGAGTTTGGCCTAGCTTATTTCGACCCTAAGTCCAAAAGGACTTAGCTCATTTTTGCTTTTAAGCCTTTATAAGCTAAACTGTCAAGTTTAAGCTTATTTTTAAGCTTATTGACAGCTTTTCAGCAAAAAAGTATTAAAAACAAAGTTGTTAAGCCCCACGAGCTTAACAACTTTGCTTCTTTGAGTTTTCAAAAAAAAAAAAGGGAAAGACACTTGGCCCGGGTGAGCAAGACTCGAACCCGGGACCAAGCGATACGATCCCCTTTTACACACACACTCTACCACTGCGCCCTTGGGTCTTTTTCGTTAAAGACTCAAGGGCTTTGAAACTTATAGTGGTTTTGGCTTATAAGCTTAATAAGCTGTGTAAGCTTATTTTCGGGCTTATTTCTTAAGCTGTTTCTTGTTTCTTATTTTTCGTAGGATTGTCATAGTGTCTAGTATTTTTAGAAAAAAATTCAGAATTTTTCGTAATCATTTAATATTTTTTATAATTTAATTTCGTTAAAAGTTTATTTAATTCATAAAAAATACAAAAATTATCAAAAAAATATTTTGCTTTTTTAGAAAATTTTCTTTTGTCATCTAGTTTGTAGGAAAAATATAAAAATTTTCGTAGGGTCATTTTTACAACTTTTTACTTTTTAAAGAACGGTCCGGGTGCGGTTTTTTTTTCTTGACTCGTTTTTGGGTCAAACGAACTCCGTTTTCGGTCTAGTCTTTTTCATTCTTCGTTATTTGTCCCGTAGAGTAGTTTAGAAGTGAAAAATTCTCCGTAGGGTTATTTTTAAAGATTTTAGGTTTCCCCCCTTTGTTCGGGATTCGTGCTTTCGTTTTTTAGCTTAAATTCATAATTTTTAGGTTTTTCTTAAACGTTTTTGTTTGTTATTGTTTAATTTGAATTTTCACTCTCGTCCAATTACAATTCTCCACCTTCAAACACAATCCTTCGATTGTATCGATTTTCCAGTACAGCCTCGTTGGGGATAAACGACCCGGGAACATTCTATACTACTTCTCGGTATCATTGATCTTGTTGATTTTTAGACTTATATATATATTCTATATTTTAATATATATTATATATATATAGTGTGAAAAGCACCAATCAATGATCTTTGTCTATCTTTATGTGAACAAGTTTCAGATCAGGCCAAGGAAAAACAAGACTTGAAGGCTCATATCACAAAGCTCAAGAAGCAAGCTAAGCCTGTCATCAAACACCATAAAGCATGGCTGAAAAGTGTCTCATTGAAGCAAAGATTCCCAAGAAAGAGCTTCTCAAGGAAACATAGGGTGCACAAAGAGTATGTATCCAAACAAGGGAGGAAGTTTGCTAAAGGTGAATCATCAGTTCAAAGAGATCCTCTGTTTGATGAAATGCCTGAAGATACAGTTGATCACATGGAAACAAAGAATGCTCAGAATGAAGGAAGTACAAGAGAAATGGTGGATAAAGACAAGGAGATTGATGGGAATATACTTAGTACTGAAGATGTACTTAGTACTGACAAGGATGGAGTTAGTACTGATATGGAGAAAGTTAGTACTGACAGACCAATAGTTAGTACTGATGGATCCAAAGTTAGTACTGAAGGGCAAAATGAAGGTACTGAGGAGCAAAATGAAGGTACTGAGGAGCAAAATGAAGGTACTGAAGAGCTAAATGAAGGTACTGAAGAGAACTTTGAAGGTACTGAAGAGCACATTGAAGGTACTGAAGAGCAAGTTGAAAGTACTGATGGGCATAAGAAAGGTACTGAAGAAGAAATTGCTACTCAAGCCACTCAAACATCCACTCAAACACCCACTTCTACAATATTTGGTGATGATGAAACAATAGCTAAGGTTCTTCTCAACATGAGTCAAGCCAAAGCAGTTTCTAGAGAAAAGGAGAAAGGTGTAGAGTTGAAGGATATTGAAGAAACTGACAGACCTAGACCTACCTCTACAAGATCACTTCTGACATTAAAGCCTCTTCCAAAGATTGATCCAAAAGACAAAGGAAAGAAGAAGATTGAAGAGGAGGATGAATCTGAAAGTGAATCTGATGATATTCCTCAAGCTGAGAAGAAATTTAAACAGCTTGAAAGTGATGAAGAGATGGCTAGGAAAATACAAGAAGAGTGGGAAGGTGAAGAAGAAAGAAACAGAATAGCTGAAGAAAAAGCTACTAATGAAGCTCTCATAAGAAATTTTGATGATATAAAAGCAAGAATTGAGGCAGATAGACTTCTTGCTGAGAAGCTTCAAGAACAAGAAAGAGAGCAATTTACAATAGAAGAAAGAGCAAAGTTCCTTCATGACACAATTGCTGCTCAAAGAAAATTCCTTGCTCAACAAAGATCAGAAGCCATCAGGAACAGACCACCAACCAAGAATCAACTGAGAAATCAAATGATGACTTACTTAAAGCATGTAGGAAACTTCAAGCACTCTGAACTGAAAATCAAGAAGTTTGAAGAAATACAAGTCCTGTATGAGAAGATTAAGAGGTCAGATGAAGATTTTATCTCTATTGGGTCTGCTGAAGATGAAAGACTGATCAAAAGGATGAATGAGAAAGGAGTTGATTCCTCTAAAAGTGAAGTGATCAAGGAGGAGAATAAAGAAGAAGTCAAGGAGGAGAATAAAGGAGAAGAAAGTACCAGAAAGAGAAAACTTGGTACTAGGAAAAAGATGAAGTCAAGGAAAAGAAGATACATTCAAAACACTTCTGATGATGATAGTGAGAAAGAGAATGATGAGTTGAGATTACACTTAACTATAGTTCCAGATGAGGAAAAAGAAGTGGATTATGAAATACTTGACAGGAAATATCCTATCAAAGAATGGAAAACAGAGTGTCTTGGAACTAAACCACAGACTGATAAAGCTGAACACTTAGAGGAGATTAAACAAAATGTGGTGATTAGAAGCAATGGACAAAAGAGATATTTTAGTACTTTGATAAGGGTGTTGTCAATATTTGATAGAGAAGATTTGAATGCTGTGTACCAACTGGTAATGGACAGATTTCAAGATGAGATACCTGAAGGTTTTGATAGAGTACTTTGGGGAGATTTGATGGTTATGTTCAACCCAGATGATGAAGATAAGTTTTGGAACTCACAGCTGGATTGGGATATAGTGAGTTGGAAGCTACATGGTTCTTCAGGGGTACACACTTTAGTGACTAAGGGAGGATTAGTCATTCATATGCTTGTAGAGAAGAAGTATCCTTTGAAAAAGGAAGTACTGGTGCAAATGCTAAAGTTAAAGTTGGAGTCTGAAGAAGACAGTACTATGGCATTAGAGTTGATAAGATTTATCAAGAAGTTACTTGCAGAGTTAGAATCTAAGGAATAAGGTTGATGGAATTGAGAAGGGTTTGAGTGTTGGCTAACCACCACACAACAAATGGTCATCAGTTCACCATGCTTAACAGGCATAAGAACTGCTGTCCATAAGCAAACGGCTTATGGTAAAGACTTTCTCAAACGTTTATGGTTGACAATTTACCAAAAATTGTAGGGTTCTCAACTCACCTTGCTTCATGGTTGAAGAGTTGGCTAGTCCATGATCAAACAGTTCATGGTAAAGACTAATCAAATCTGTTGATAGCTGATAGTTTGCTAAAAACTATATGGTTTATCAATGCACCATATTATGGCAATGAAGCATTGGCTAGTCCAAAAGCAAACGGTATTTGGTAAAGACAAATCAATTCCGTTGATGGTTGACAGTTACCAAAAACTGTATGGTAATTAACTGCACCATTTTTAAATGAAGAGTTAACTATCCCAGAGCAAACGGCTACTGGTAAAGGAACATCAAATCCGTTAATGGCTGGTAGTTTGCCAAAAACTACAAAGCCAACTTAGTTGGATTGTTGCTGAAAAGATGTTGCTGTGTTGCTGAGAAGACAAAGTTGCTGCTGAAGAAGGATAGAGTTTAAAAGATCAAGAGATGATTGAGTGTTTGGATACATCCTCTATGTGATAAAGAAGTTAAAGAAACATGAAGTTAAAAGAGTTCAACATTCATGTTTAAGGGAGGATTGTTAGGATTTATGTTTTCCTAACTTAGTACCGACGGTATAAATAGTTAGTACCGTTAGTTATAGTTAGTACTGACAGTACAAAGTGTTAAGTACTGATCAGTTAGTTAGTACCGTTAGTAGAAAATAGTTAGTACCGTTTATGAGATATGTATGAGATATTTCAAGAAAAGATATGTATGCGTTTTGTAAGCCTGTTAGGGTTTATCCTTAGTCTATAAAAGGATCCCTCTTGGCATAGTTAGAGATACGAGTAAAATATATCTCGTAGCAAAAATCATATATCATTAGTTAGTAATCTGTAATCATTCTAAAGCAGATTAATAGAAGTTGTTCTTTAGATATTTATTGTTCTTCTTAGTACTTGTGTTAAGATTCCGCATTAACACATAGTATTCATAATCATTATTTCTACATAGTCATTTGTATTTATACATCTTGGCTATCATCCTTACTAGGCTGCAAAGATCTATTCCTAAGGGACTCACACTCCTATTGCACTAATGTTATAGAACAACTCCATCATACATAAAATTACACACACAAACATTTTCTACTCATAACATAAATCTTTTAAATTAATATTTTTTATAACAAACACTTACTGCATCAGTAATTCAGTACATGTGCATCATAGTGTATAATTAACAAATGATGCATCACAGTGTAAAATTAGTGCATGATAATTGTAAAGTCCTATTGAGGCATTGCATCAAACACCTTATATGCAGCTTTCCTAAACACGTTTTGTAACAAACACTATAAAAATGTAGCATTTGTGAGTAGCAATATTAGTGTTGTACAATATGGAAAAATGACTGCCAATGTAAGTCTAAATGAAGCTGCTACCAAACATTAACCAATGTAACAAGAACAATAAAAATATACAAAACCATATCTATTTTTTGGGTAACAAGGTAGAAACCCATATCCGTTTGACATACCAAGGCGACAGGGGCAACACCATATTATGCAATTCGGTTAAGCGCTTCAAAATAAGATCATTAATTCAGAAACATAACCTCACAATAACATTTGTGCCTAAAAATCATATGATGCATTCACTTATTTAATAACAAGCTTCACATCCTGAAAACCTAATAACAAGCTTCAAATCATATGATTCATTCACTTATTTAATAACAAGCTCCGCATCACAATATATAAAATCTACTACATCACAATGTACCAAAAATATACATTTCGACCCAAACCTATTTTGACTAGTTAACAAACGGACAATCCCGCCTATTTAGATTCATCTTATGAAAACATACCTAAATATGCATGAGCCTGTTATTAACAATACTCCCTTGATCAACCATAAGCAAAAACTGTGCCTTGGCATTATGTGTTTCAGCTTTCTCACCTGCATCTTTATGCATCGAGTCTGATACATCTTTCACTTGAAAAGCACACACTTTCATATACAACCCCACCTATATATAATTATTTGTAAACCAGATGATCCTAATTCATACATGGTATATGTTTAGTTACACATACATTTTACCTTTAAAAACGAGCTAAAATAACCAAAAACAGACTTAAACTGCCAAAAATATGCTTGTTTTTCTAATTTTGTTGTGCAAGAA
>BQNB010099706.1:0-13743 GCA_026074375.1 Tanacetum coccineum | reverse complement strand
CTAAAACAAAGCATATTGAGATTAGGCATCATTTCATTAGAGAATCTTATGAGAAGAGACTGATTGAGATGGTCAAGATTCATACAAATCATAATGTTGTAGATCTTCTTACTAAAGCCTTTGATGTAAGCAGATTTAATTTTCTAGTGGCAAGCATTGGTATGCTTAATTTATAGCCACATTGGTTCAGGGGAGGCTATTTGTGTATAGGTATGGAGGATTATACACAAATGAGGTTTGAGTTAGTATTGAAGGGTATATACAATGCCAAGTTTATTAATACTGCTGGGCTTAGTTGATACTGTTGGGTAAAATTTTGTACTGCTAGTACAAAAATTAGTGCTGCTAGGTTTAGTTAGTACTGCTATGTACATGTGTATTGGTGTTGCTTTATTTGAGGGGCGGATATTGCTGATAGCATGAATGTTCTTTTAGTGTTGGTTGTACACCACACAACAAATGGTCATCAATTCACCATGTCTAACAGACAAGAAAGAATTGGCTATTCCATGGCAAACAACAACTGGTAAAGAATTCTCAAATCTGTTGATGGCTGATATTTTGCCAAAAACTATACTTCCAACTATGTTTGTGGGATGACTTGAGGTCAAATTTGGGAAGAAATGGGTCAAAAGTAGTATTTTGGTTTGGTTAACACTTGTTGACTTCTATTCATGGGTTATGCATAAATATGGATCCTCATGAATTCTCACATGTCTATCTTGTGATGAATAGAGGCATGTTGTTGCATGATTATTGGAGAAAAAGTTAATACTGGCAGGAAAATTCTTAATACCGATGGGCAAAAATATTAGTACTGCTAGACAAAAGTTAATACTGCCAGGCTAATATTAATACTGTTGGGTTACCGTTTACACAGTTTGGTCAATAATAGATTTTTAACTCTTTGAATATTACCGTTGAGGTTTTTACACAACTGACTGAGTATATAAGGTTCTTAATTTTGATAATTGTAATCTTTACCTTATTTACACTATTTCTTTTAAGCTAAAGATACAATTCGTTCATTTATCTGCTTTCAAAACCTTATACACTCTCTGTAAAATCTCAATTGCTTTTACCAAACACAAATTCATTCTAAATTGATCTTAACCCATCACTCATATTAGTATTTTGTTCATAACTTATATACACATGGCTAATATGGACTTCTGCAACAAGCATAATATGGTGGCTTTTCTTCAAAAGCCAACTGGAAGTGAGGAATTCCATCAGATAGTAGACTTTCTTGTTGGTAGTCATATTAGGTATGTTTTAACTACCAATCCTACTATCTATGTTTCTTTTATTGAACAGTTTTGGCAGACTGCTACTGTCGAACCAGTCAATGATGGAGAACAACAGATAACTGTCACAGTTGATGGGCAAACAATTGCTATTACTGAAGCATCTGTTAGGAGACATCTCCAATTAGCAGATGCAGATGGTATTATTTCTTTGCCCAATACTGAAATTTTTGAACAACTCACTCTAATGAGGTATGTTTCTAATGGTGACAAACTTACTTTTCAAAAAGGTAAAATTTCACCATAATGGAGATTTTTTATCCATACCATCTTACATTGTTTAAGTCCTAAGAAAACTTCATGGGAACAATTTTCTAGTAATATTGCAACTGCAATCATTTGTTTAGCTACAAACAAGACTTTTAAGTTTTCAAAATTAATTTTTGATGGTATGGTAAAAAATGTGGATAGTAAAACAAATTTTTTGATGTATCCACGCTTTATACAAATGCTTGTGAATAAAAAGAAAATGCTTCTTAAACAACATAAGAAAACATATGTTGCTCCTTCTTTAACATAAAAACTCTTTAGCAACATGAAAAGAGGTTTCTCAGGGGAACACATACCTCTATTTGATTCAATTCTGATTCATGACCACCCTAGTCAGGGTGAAGGACCAACACTCAATATTGAGTCCCAACACACACCCATTGCTTCTCCAACTACCTCACAACCCACTACATCTCAACCAATGTCATCACAGGAACAACCTTCTCAACTACCTACAACTGAACCTATCATTACTACTTCATCCCCACCTTTATATGAAACAACAATTCCACACACAACATCTTCCATGCCCTATGATTCACTTCTCTCAGGAGGTGACACACCTAGAAGTGATGAGGGCAGCAAGAAACTTAATGAATTGACGGAATTGTGTACCAAATTATCTGACAAAGTCACCAGCTTGGAGGAAGATCTCAAACAGACTAAGAAGGTTTATGGTAAGGCTCTTACAAAGTTGGTAAAGAAGGTTAAATACTTGGAAGACAAGCTTAAGTCTACCTCGATAAGGAGAAAGGCAAGGATGGTAATTTCTAATGATGAGGAGGATCTAGTTTCAGAGGATCCTTCCAAACAAGGGAGGATGACAAAGACAGAATATGAAGAAGTTGAGTATGAATTGGATCAGACTGATACATTTCAGCAGATTACTCCTACAAAGGTTTCACAAGGTGAAGAACAAAGTCAAAAGAGTTCTGAAGTTCAATTAGATGTTCTCAGTGCAGCTAAGATCCTTGCAGATGCATCCAAAGAAAGAGTAAAGACCTATAAAAGTTACACTAGAAGAAGAAGAAGTATTGTCAGTTCAAGAGATAGTACTGCTGGAGGTCTTTTTAGTACTGCTGAGGAAATTCTAAGTACTGATAAAAGGATAGCTCAGAAGCTAAATGAGGACGAAATGGCAAAAGTTGCAGGAAGAAAAGAACAGGAAAGGATTGATTTTGAAAAAGCCTTAGAGTTACAAAAATAGTTGGATGAAATGGAAGAAACTGATAATATTAACTGGAGTATTGTGGCTAAACAAGTTCAAGAGAGACAGTCAAATACTATAAAAAGATATCAAACACTCAATAAGAAACCAGTCTTAGTAGCTCAAGCAAGGAAGAATATAATGATTTACTTGAAGAATATGGTTGGATACAAGATGGGTTACTTCAAAGGAAAGAGCTATGATAAGATCAGACCCATGTTTAAAGAAGAGTATAATAAGATACAAACTTTGTTTAAAAAGGATACTGAAGTTGAAAAGACAAAGACAAAGAGAGTTGCAGAAGAGACACTACTTCAAGAGAGTTTCAAAAAGTTAAGGACAGCTGAAGCTTCAAGTTCAGAACCTATTCAAGAACAACCAATTGAAGAACCAAAAGAATTATCTGAAGAAGAACTTAAGAAGATGTTGGAGATAGTTCTAGTAGAATAAATCAAGGCAGAAGCTTTACAAGTTAAGTATCCTATCATTAATTGGGAAATTCATACTGAAGGATCAAGAAAATATTGGAAGATTATCAGGGTTAGAAACATCACAGAGGCATATCAAGTTTTTGAAGATATGCTCAAAGGATTTGACAGAGAAGACCTTGTTACATTATGGAGCTTAGTTAAAGAAAGATTTAGATCAGCAGAACCTACTGAAGATATGGAAAGAGCTTTATGGGTTGAACTGAAAAGACTGTTTGAACCAGATAATGTGTTATGGAAACTATAAAAATATATGCATGATCCTTTAACATGGAGACTGTATGATACATGTGGAGTACATCATGTATCTTCAACAAGAGGACATGACATCTATATGTTAACAGAAAAGGATTATCCATTGTCTACTGCAGTTATGGGTTTGATGCTAAGCAGAAGACTGCAAGTAGAAGAAGATAGTCAGATGGCAAGAGACCTAGTTATGAAGATCTTCATAGAAGCCAACAAGCCAAGAAGCTGAAGTGTTTGGAAGAATCCTCTCAGAGCCAAAAAGCTATAATTCAAGAAACTTGATGATTTGGAGATAAATCACAAGTTTAGGGGAGGATTGTTGGGAATTAAGAGCTTCTACAAGGTTATACTGCTGATGGACTTAGTACTGCTATTTGAAGATTTGTGCTGCTACTGAAGATTGAAGAATATAAACTAAGTCGTTAGTACTGCTAGTTGTAATAGTTAGTACTGTTAGTTATAGTTAGTACTGCCAGTACAAAATGATAGATCATTAGTACTGCTAGTTAGTTTATTAGTACTGTTAGTATAAGAAGTTAGTACTGCTTATGTGATATGCATGAGATATATTAGGAATAGATATGCATGATCACTTAACGCGGTTTGTAAGCCTATTAGGGTTTTCCTTGGTGTATAAAAGGAACCCTACGTTAGGCAAAACATATAGTTGTTTTGTGAATCATTTAATATATTGTGAGTTGAGAGAAGATCTCTGTTTTGTTGCTATTGTTACATTGTTTAATTGTTCTTCTAGTGTATAAAGATTAGATTTCGCATAATCTTATATATTCTATAAGGTTTCTATCATAGTTGTTTTAGATCTATCTAAGACAACTAAAGCTTTAACAAGCTAATCAAAGATCTGTTCAAACAGGATCAACAAGTGGTATCAGAGCCAGTGTTCTGAAACCTTGATCAAGAAGAACTCTTTATTCATACCAAGAGATAGATCTAGAAATGGTCCAAAACAATGCTGTGGCAAAGTTACCCCTTCTAAAATAGGATGACTATGAGATGTGGAGACTCAGAATAGAGTAGTACTTTCAAATTCAAGACTATGCTCTATGGGATATCATAGAAAATGGCAAATCCTGAAGCACGAACAACAACAAATGTAGATGGTAACTCTACTTCAACAATACCAGGTCATGTTACAACTGAAGAGAAGACCCAAAAGAAGAATCATGTAAAAGATAGAAGTATGTTGCTAATGGCAATTCCTATGAACATCCATTGACTTTTAATCAATATCAAAGATGCCAAGACTTTGTTTGAAGCCATACAAACAAGATTTGGTGGTAATGATGCCACAAAGAAGACTCAAAAGACACTTCTAAAGCAGATGTATGAGAACTTCAATGCCCCAAGCATAGATTCACTTTACTCTTTCTTTAACAGGTTTCAATGCCCCAAGCATAGAGTCACTTGACTTATCTCTTACAAAACAATTTTAAGATTGTTGAACAAGAATGTCAAAAGAAACTATTACATCAAAGCTCAAATTTCGGCTCTCAGAAGTATGTGGCTTTGTTTCAACTATAGTAGGGACCACTGATGTTAATTACTGCAATATGTTATGTAGTATTGCTAGTCTCTATAGTTATATGATAGTAACTCTTAATAGTACTGTAACTTGGGCGTGTTGCCACTGTCTATGCTTTTTGGCCATTAACCAAATGGGTTCAATTGTTCATGAAGAATAGCAACAAATCCATGAAGTAATGATATGAAGAAATGGGATTTGATAGTGGCAATTGGCTCTACTGAGTATGAGAGAAAGAAAGTATTAATAGAGAACTAAGAAGAAGATCACTATCAATGGAAGTGATATTGCAGGATATGACAAATCCAAGGTAGAATGTTTCAACTATCATAAGATGGGACATTTTGCAAGGGAATGCAGAGGGTCAAGGAACAGAAGCCGGGTAGAAAATCAAGACAAACCTCAAGAAGACTATGAATTGTGGACGATATTTCTTCTAAAGCAATGGTGTCTATTGATGGAGCAGGTTTTGATTGGAGCTACATGGCTGATAAGAAAGTCCTTACCAACTTAGCTCTTATGGATTTCTCAGATTCAGAGGTACATAATACTTGTTCTAACACTTGTCTTAAATCCTTTGAAACTCTTAAAACCTAGCTTGATAATTTAAGAGTAGAATTTAATTAAATCTGAGTTTTAATCTAGCTACCTTATAAAAGAGGTTTAGTCTTCTGTAGAAGAACAACTTTGTTCTACAAAAGATGGGGTTCATGCTTTGCGACCAACTTGTTTTTTTTAAAAGAGATGCCTCTATTTTAAGACTCAAAATTCAATGCTTTATATTATTTCAGATAGAAAAACTTAAAAGAAAAAAGAAGGGCAATCAAATTAAAATTAACAGTTTTTAAAATGCCTCTAAGAGCCTAGATAAATTGATAGGGAGTCAAATTTCTGATAACAATAGAAAAGGTGTGGGGTATAATACTGTTCCACCTCCACCTATAGGCTTATTTTCACCCCCAACTATTGATTTATCCAACCCTGGTCTTAATGAGTTTCAACAACCTGAATTTGAAGGCTATGGACTTAAGGAAAATAAGGATGTCTGTGAAAATTCCTCAAATGAGATTAAGAAAACTACTGATGCCCCAATAATTAAAGATTGGGTGTCTGATTGTGATGAGGATGAGTTTGAAGTAAGGATACTAAAATTGATAATGTTCAAACAAAAACCTAAGCAAGTAATTAACCTATGAAAGTTCGTAAAAAATCGAGGTATAACTAGAAGAATCTGGAATGAAAGAAACACTAGAAAATTAGGAGTTGGGTTTCAGTTTACAAAGAAAGCTTTTTTTGGTCACTTTAGTGTGGGAGTCTTTAAACATCTAATTTATAAGACTGTGGTTTCATGATTAAAAAGATGGTACAAAACCTGTTTGAACAATGTGAAAAAGGGGAATTGGGTCAAAAGGGAAAGTCATTTTTTATTTTGGAAGTCAGACTAGTTTGGACTATTGTTAATTGAGGTTAATCATCACATTTCTCTAATTTCTTAGAGGAATTTTGTTCTAACAGCAGTTTTAATCAAGTCTGGCATGAGTACAGTCTAGTGGGCAGGCATATTAATACTGCTTTTACACCTAAATCTTTTTTGGAATGCTGCAAAAACTAGATCAAATGCTTTTCAGGAAGTCACATTCCAACATCTAGGAAGACGATTTTTACCAACAAACAGCACTAAAAACAGAAATTTGAATGACAAAGTTAATACTGCTAAGATAAATTCTGTTAATACTGCCAAGGGAAACAGAGTGACAAGTGTTGTTGGGGAACAAGGGATTAATGCTGTTAAGTCCTCAGCATGCTAGGTATGGAGACTTAAAATTAATGTTCTAGATCATGTCTCTAAAAATAGTAGATCATACATTAGTAAGTAATTTGACTATGTTAATCCAACAGGTAGACACAAGTCAGTAATGACTTGGATCCCCAAGAGAAACTAATTCTCTTATGAGCAGTATGCAAAATGTTTTGGATTGTGTTTCTTTGTGCTAATATTTGCAGGTTTTAGAGCTTAAAGAGTATTTGATATGCTGATTTGGGGAAAATGTTGTATGATTGGAGTTGAGGGGAGGATATTAATGATAGAATGAATGTCCTTTCAGTGTTGGTTGTACACCACACAACAAATGGTCATCAATTCACCATGTCTAATAGAGAAGAAAGAATCGGCTATTCCAAGGCAAACGATAACTGGTAAAGAATTCTCAAATCCGTTGATGGCTGATAGTTTGCCAAAAAACTATTCTTCCAACTAAGTTTGTGGGATGAATTAAGGTTAAATTTGGGAAGAAATGGGTCAAATGTAGTATTTTGATTTGGTTAACAGTTCTTAACTTCTATTCATGGATTATGCATAAATATGGATCCTTTGAAATTGCTCAATGTCTATCTAGTTATTTCTAGTGTGTTTGTGATGAATAGAGGCATGTTATTGCATGATTATTGGAGAAAAAGTTAATACTGCTAGGCAAATTCTTAATACTAATGGGCAAAAATATTAGTACTGCTAGACAAAAGTTAATACTGCTAGGCTAGTATTAGTACTGTTGGGTTACCGTTTACACTGTTTGGTCAATAACAGATTTTCAACTCTTTGAATATTACCATTGAGTTTTTTACGCAATCTGATGGTATTTATAAGGTTCTAAATTTGGTATGTATTCTTTACCTATATTTACTACCGATTTTCTTTTAAGCTAAGATACAATTGGTTCGTTTATCTGCTTTTAAAACCTTATACACTCTCTGTAAAATCTCAATTGCTTTTACCAAACACTAATTCATTCTAATTCGATCTTAACCCGGCACTCACATCTGTACTTTGCTCATAACTTGTATACATGGTTAATATGGACTTCTGCGACAAGCATAACATGGTGGCTTTTCTTCAAAAGCCAACTGGAAGTGAGGAATTCCACCATGATATAATTTTCTTTTCCCCATGCAGGTAGCGCATATAGGTATGCTTTAATGCAAACTTACTATATATGTTTTCTTCTTGAACTGTTTTGGAGTGCTACTGTCAAAACAGTCAATGATGGAGAACAATAGATATCTTATCACAGTTGATGGGCAAACAATTGCTATTACTGAAGCATCTGTTAGGAGACATCTCCAATTAGCAAATGCAGATGGTATTACTTTTTTGCCTAATACTGAAACTTTTGAACAACTCACTCTAATGGGGTATGTTTATAATGACGACAAACTTACTTTTCAAAAAGGTAAATTTTCACCCCAATTGAGCATATTACATTGTTTAAGTCCTAAGAAAACTTTATGGGAACAATTTTCTAGTAATTTTGCAACTGCAATCATTTGTTTAGCTACAAACAGGACTTTTAAGTTTTTAAAATTAATTTTTGATGGTATGGTAAAAAATAAAGATAGTAAAACAAAATTTTTGATATATCCACACTTTATACAAATGCTTTTTAATAAAAAGAAAAGGCTTCTTAAACAATAAGAAAATATATGTTGCTCCTTCTTTAACACAAAAACTTTTTAGCAACATGAAAAGAGGTTTTTCAGGGGAAACATAGTCTATTTGATTCAAGCTGATTTCATGCCAACCTGGTCAGGGTGAGGACCAACACTCCCTGTTGTAGGTCCAAGCACACCCATTGCTTCTCCATCTACCTCACAACACATTACATCTCAACCAATGTCATCACAAGAACAACCTTCTTAAGTACCTACAACTGAACCTATCATTACTACTTCATCCCCTCCTTTATATGAAACAACAATTCCACACACAACATCTTTCATGCCCCATGATTCACCTCTTGCTCAGGTGGTGACCACACTGGAAGTGATGAGAGGCAGCAAGGTAACGTAATGAAATTAGACGGAATTGTTACTAATTATCTACAAATCACAGCTTGAGGAACGATCTCAAACAGTCTAAGAAGGTTTATGGTAAAGGCCTCTTACAAAGTTGGTGTGAGAAGGTCAAATACTTAGAAGACAAGTAAAGTTACTCAGTAAGGAGAAGGAAAAGATGGTAATTTATAATGATGAGGAGGATCTAGTTTTAGAGGATCCTTCTAAATAGGGGAGGATAACAGAGACAAAATTTGAAGATGTAGATGTAGAGACATAATATGAAGAAGTTAAGTATGATTAGACTAATACATTTCAGTAGATTACTCCTACAAGGTTTCACAAGGTGAAGAAAAAGTCTAGAGAGTTCTGAAGTTCAAATTAGATGTTCTGGTGCAGCTAAGATCCTTGAGATGCCACCCAGAGAAAGAGAAGACCTATAAAAGTTACCTCGAAGAATGAGAAGTATTGTTAGTTCAAGAGATAGTATACTGGAGGTCTTTTTAGTCATGTGCGGAAATTCTAAGTTCTGATGAGGGATAGTTAGAAGTAGTAAGAAGAAATGCAAAGTTGTAGTAAGAGAAGAACAGAAATTATTGATTTTGAAAAAGGCTATATACTACCACAGATTCTCTTCCCCTATCTTATCTTCATTTTTTAGAGTTACAAAAATAGTTGGATGAAAGGAAGAAACAATAATAATATTGACTGGAGTATTGTGCTGAAACAAGTTCAAAGAGCGACAATCAGGATACATAAAAAGATAATCAAACAATCAAGAAGAAACAGTCTCATTAGCTCAAGCAAGCAAGAATATGATTATTTACTTGATATTAGACTCGGATACTAGATGGGTTACTTCAAGAAATGAGCCTATGATGAGAATTCGACACAGTTTCAAAAAAGTGTATATAATGATACCAACTTTGTTTAAAAAAGGATACTTGAAGTTGAAAAGACAAAGACAAAAGGAGTTACAAAGACACTTACTTCAAGGAGAGTTTCAAAAAGTTAGGATACTGAAGTTCAGGTCAGAACCTATTAAAAAAACAATCTACTGACGAACAAAGAATTATCTATAAGAAGAACTTTAAGATGTGGGAGATAGTTCCTGTAGAAGAAATCAAGCGAAGCTTTACAAGTTAGTATTGATCATTAATGGGAAATTCAACTGAAGGTCAAGAAATATTGAAAGACTTCCAGGTGTTAGAAAAAATCACAGAGGCATATCAAGTTTTGAAGATATGCTCAAAGGATTACAGAAGACCTTGATACATTATGGCGCATAGCTAAGAACGATTAGATCAGGCAAAAACTACTAAAGGATATGGGACAAGAGCTGTATGGGTTAACTGAAAAGACTGTTTGACCAGATAAAGATGATGTGTATGGAAACTACAAAATATATGCTATGATCTTTGACATAGCGACTGTATGGATACTTGTGGAGTGTCCATCATGAAATCGTCAAAAAGAGGACATGACATCTATATGTTAACATAAATGATTATCCCATTGTCTACTACAGGTTGATGAGTTTGATGTTGGCAGAGGCTATACAAGTAGAAAGAAGAATAATGAGATGAAACAAGACCTAGTTATGAAGATCTTTCATAGAAGACAAACAAGCAGAGTGAGTATTTGGCAGAATCCTCTCAGAGCCAAAAAGCTATAATTCAAGAAACTTGATGATTTAGAGGTAAATCACAAGTTTAGGGGAGGATTGTTGGGAATTAATAGCTTCTACAAGGATATACTACTGATAGACTTAGTACTGCTACTGAAGATCAAAGAATATAAACTAAGTCATTAGTACTGCTAGTTGTAATAGTTAGTACTGTTAGTTTGTAGTACTGCTAGTATGAATGATTGATGCATTAGTATGCTAGTTAGCTTTATTAGTTCTGTTAGTATATAGAAGTTAGTTCTGCTTAAGTAGATAAGCATGAGATATATTAGGGTAAGGTTGATATGCTGATCATTTAAGCTTCTTGTCAAGCCATTCGGTTTTCCTTAGTGATTATAAAAAGGAAACCCTATATCTATGCATAGTTAGATATACGAATTCAACATAGAAAAGTCATAGCTATTTAGGCAAAACATATAGTTGTTTTGTGAATCATTCAATTTATTATGAGTTGAGAAAAAGATCTTGTGTTTCTTTTGTTACATTGTTTAATTGTTCTTCTAGTGTATAAAGATTAGATTCCGCATAATCTTTATATATTCTATAAGGTTTCTATCATAGTTGTTTTAGATCTATCTAAGACAACTAAAGCTTTAACAAGCTCATTAAAGATCTGTTCAAACGGGATCAACACTTAGCCTGATACCGGGCACACATGCATACACTAAATATAAGGTCTGGTATATTGGCTGTAAGATACATAAGGGTGCCAATCATTCCACGATAGTGTGTAGGATCCATGGCTTTCCCTTGTGTATCTTCATCCCAGTTTAGATTCTCCAGAATGGGAAGTATCCGGGCCTCCATAGATTCCTATCCATATTTTCTTAATAAATATTCTAGAGCATATTTAGACTGGTTTATAAAGATGCCTTAAGTACTTTGTGAAATTTGTAGTCCTAGGAAAACAAGAGTATTTTTGGCCCATCATCGAATCTTTAAACTTAGAAACATTATTTTTGAAAATGATCACATAGTTCAGGTGTAGTAGACGCCAAAGATATTCTATCAACATAATTTTTTACTAGGAGATATCTTTGCATGTCTTTTGATGAACAATGTGGGATCCACATTTCCTTTAGAGAATTCTAGAGAGAGTAGAAACTTTGACAATAGATCGTACCATGCGCGAGGAGCTTGTTTCAACCCATAGAGAGCCTTTGTAAGCTTATATACATGATTCGGATTGTCTTAATACACAAACCCGTCTGGTTGGCTGACAAAAACTTCTTCGCGCAAAATGCCATTCAAGAATGTCGTCTTAACATCCATTTGGTAGACGATCATATTCATGTGTAGCAGGCATAGCGGAGAAAATTTGAAATTAGCATCAAGTCTAGCACTACGGAGCAAAAGGTCCTCAAAATTAATTCCCTCTTCTTGACGGTAACACGAGTAACCAATCAAGCTTGTTCTTTTAGGAATACCTCTTAATTTCATCAAGTATTCACCTTTGTTAGATCATTTTAAAATTAATAACATCTCTTTATATGGCGAGAACGGAGAGTTCCCAGACTTCAAGACGTTCAAATTCATTAAACTCCTCTTGCATTGCTTCAATCCAACATGCTTGAGTTAATGTGTCTTTATAGTTATTTGGGGAGATAAATTATTGTTTATCCTCAAGCTATTTTTATCAAATGGGATACTCTCTATACTATCATTAATTTGGTATTTTAAGTATATTTTATACATCCTATTATCATCAAATCAGTCCATTTAGTAACGTGTTTTGAGTTTGGAGCAGCAGTATGCACAATAGTAGGAATACCATCCGAAGAAGAAGATGATTCAGAATCATTTTCTGGAATTTGAATACCAAAGAACGGATCGTTATTCATGTGTGAAACATCTAAGTCATGATTGTCTTCTTCAACATCGTTAGGAATGAAAGGAGATTGAGTTTCGGGTGTTGTTTGTGAGTTACTAGGTGATGGTGCATCTTGATCAACCATTGTTGAGGAAGGTGAACCGGTTGATGCAGCAGGTTCTGGAGCTACTACTTCAGCAATTGGAACAATAACTACAGGGGCTCGGAAATCAACACTTGATGGAGGGTTGAGTAATTCATCAAACAGTAGTTGAAACAAAAGATCCTAATAAGTTTTTAAATGTGGTACAAACAGTGTTGAAGGATGAGGGTTTGGCACGAGTCCTGAACTAATTATTGCAGGAGTCATTTCATGAAATGCGGGTCCTGAACTGTTGTGTTCAGAAGCCATCGCAGTCAGCTCATCAAAATCTACATGAATTGTCTCAATGATTCGTCTGGTATGTCGGTTGTAAATTCGAAATGATTTCTTTGTGGGTGCATAGCCAATGAAAATACCAATATCAGGTTTTGGTTGTAACTTACCCAAGTTCTCACTATCATTTTTCGGATAGCAGAGTGCACCAAATACATGGAAAAATGATAAGTCGGGAGGTTTGTCATGTAAAAGCTCATATGGTGTTTTGCCGTGACGAAGACGTATGATGGAACGATTTTGGGTGTAACTTGCGGTAGCAACTGCTTCTGCCCATAAGAATAACGGAGATTTTGCATAAATCAACATTGTGTGGGCAACCTCAATTAGCGTACGATTACGTATTTCAATGACACCATTTTGCTATGGAGGGCGAGCAACAAATGTTTTATGAGAGATGCCAACCTTATCATAATATTCACGTAAAGTTTGATTAACAAATTCAGTTCCATTAAGCCGCACTTGGATCATCTTGAGAAACTTGATTATGAAATCTAGAGCTTCATCTTTTGACCTTAAGCATTTAGCCCATGTAAATTGAGAGTACTCATCGACAATGATGAGGATGTACTTATTTCCATTAACACTTGCAACACGCATTGGTCCACAAATATCCATGTGCAAAAGATATAGTTTTTCTTGGTTGGTGTCTTCAGATTTAGGTTTGTGGGGTTTCTTCTTGCTTTTGCCCATTACACAAGCAGAACACAGATGTTCCTTTTCAAATTTTAGCTTAGGGAGACCCCAAATAAGACCGTGTCTAGCTAGATGGTTGATTGCACCAAAGTTCAGATGAGACAGACGTCGGTGCCATAGCCAGGACTTAGTCTTTGAGGCCTTTGACAAGAGACATATAGGAGAGGACGCCATCATATCTCCAAGAGACAGAGTATACAGATTGTTGCCTCGAGATCCAGT
>BQNB010099705.1:0-24868 GCA_026074375.1 Tanacetum coccineum | reverse complement strand
AAACTGAATACTTCTCCAGTTTTGTCTGCTCGTTCTTACCTAACAATCGATCCCCAATGCTCATCTCACCCTTCTAACTCATTCAATGCTATCAAAGCACATTTCAAGGAGGCAACCATTTCCCAATTAAGCCTGCGGCCACCCAAGATTGAAACCGAACCACGACAACCAGAAGAGCCCGAACCAACTCTTAAAGATGAATTCCAGGATTTGCATCTTAACCTACCAGTTCTTGAAGTCCTAGCTCACGCTCCAATCTATAACGCCATGTTAGATAAATACGTAGAAAGCATAGAACTAGGAAAAAACTGATCAGCATTTGTCCAAGGAAAAATACCTGTGAAAATGGAAGACCCTAGACTATTCACTCTACCTTGTAGATTAGGGGACTTAAAACCTTTCGACACCTTGGCTGATCTAGGATCATGTGTGAACATAATCCCACTTTACCTCTTCAAAAAACTCAACATCGGATTATTAGAAGAGACTGACCATATCTTTGGGTTAGCTGACGCAACCAAATCCTACCCCGTTGGGATTGTTAAAGACGTAGAAGTCCACATAGGGAAACTAAAACTATTAAATAATTTATACGTGATCGATATGAAGAAGGACCCCGAGATCCCTTTGCTAGTAGGGAGAGGATTCATAGCTACCACCAACGCAGTTATAGATTGTAGGTTGGCCAAAATAGCGGTGGGGGAAGGAATTACTAGGTCGGTATTCGGAGTAAAAAGGGTAGACTTAGGTGAGGAGGAAGCACCTTATTGGACCACACTTGGAAAAAGGGAGTCATACAAACCACGACCTCTCTCGGATGGAATAGGCGCACGAACCCTTTATTATGCCAGGAAGGACTTCTTAGACTGCCATTTACCCAGAGAATGGGAAATTGCTAGAGATGCCGAGCTTAATCCTTTTAAGGATACCTTAGTGTTTAGGAGGATGGTAGAGTTCTTAGGACTCATTACCCATTCAACCTTAAGTAATTATATGGGGGATCAGAGGACCTAATTAAAAAACTAATTAACTGGGACAAACCACCCAAAAACAGACATGGGGCATGGCACGCCAAGATTAGACTAATCGACCCAGACGGAGAGGAGTTTACCAAAACCCTACAGTCAATCCCCACCACTAGGAAACTCTCTGAAAGAGAAAGTCCAAGGGAAATCATCGACTTGGACCACTTCTACGACACATAAGGACATGTGACTTCGAGTCTAGCTACAAGACTCGTAAATAAAGAAAAGCGCTTTTTGGGAGGCAACCCAATATTTACTTTATCGCATATTAGGAGTGTCATGTGTTTTACTCTTTTCATTTTATTCTATCATGTTCTAACTTTATCTTGTAATCATTCTTTATATTGTTTTAAACCTTGTCTTAGTTTCAATCAAAGGTATTTTACAAACAATAAGTCCGAGCACCAAACTCTGAAGTTCTTCTTCACTTGTCAACAAACTCCCATTATTGGAGGATAATACCGTACGCAACATTGTTACACTGGTTTATGACACAATGCTAAATGGTCGAGTTCTAATCTTAGAGCTGAACTTAATCTATCATCAACACAACTTCACGACTTCACACCTTCATGACTTTTCATAACTTCTAAGACTTCTATTCACAACTTCACGACCACTTCACCAACACTCCTTATGATCCAACTATTAAACACTACTTGGTAAGATCACACAGATCTAACTTCATATTACAAAGATCGTCAAGATCTAGCTATACACACAAATACAAGATATACAATTGATTTACAAGTTATGGTATGGATGCAATAAGATTGTAACAACACACAAAGGTATAATACTTCTTCACTTGATGATAGAAGTATTCTTCTCTTGCACTTGAGGAATTGAGCTTGGATCACTTGGAAACAAAGCTTTATGATTAAATGATCAAAGGATTTTAGTGAGATGTGTGGGCTGTTTTAGAATAGAAAGAATAAGTACAAAAGGTGAGAAAATAGTGAGGAAAAGTCCAGTATTTATAGGACAAACTGGAGGAGCGTCAGTCTATGGACGGTCCCCTTAAATAGGTGGGCGGTCCCCTTAAAATTAAGGGGGCCGCCCTAGACTAGGGGCTCCCCAGTTTGCCTTTTGTGTAGGGAGGATTTTATGGAACTTTTCTAGCCTTTTTAGGTCTAAAAATTTGAATTTCAAAATGTTTACATTGAATAAAACATTACTTTTAATTGTAGAAAATGTTTTTGTTTGTTTAGTAATTATAAAATTGTTTAATGTCATTTTTATAAGTTGTGAGGTTGAATAAAAATTTATTTTGATCATTAAAATGCATAAGCATTAATTTATTCATTTCCCTTGGAAGTGATCTAAATTTCGCAAAATGAAAATTTACTACTAATTGCTTGTTTACGTTTAATTTTACATTGAACGTTTTTAAATTTTGTGATTATCAAAACGTAAAGATGTGAAAAATATTAGTAAGGTTTTTAGGCATTATATTTTATTCAACTAATCTCACCTCCTTTTGATGCTTACAAAATTTAAATTCATTAATGTAAAATTATTTTTAATCAAGTATTTAAGTGAGTTTCATGTCATTTCTCCCCCTTTTTGTAGAATCTATAAGACATCGTCGAGAAAGATTGTAGTTAATTGAAGGAATAAATCGCTCCCCCTTGATGTGTGATCCCCCCTCTTAGGTGGGCACCAAGGAATCGGTGCTATGGTTTCTTGGCTACAAAAACGAGTTTCTAGAAAAACAAATACAAGTAATTTTCTAATCATTGTAACAAGAAGGAAAAAAATATGGCATAATAGTTTTAGATTTAACAACAATATCATCATAAAAATTAAATTAGTGTGTGAACCACACTCATGCATACATAAGGAAAATAAATATCATGCTAACATACATGAAATTTTTTAAACTACAAAGAGTCCTATAACTAGTGAATCTCTATAGGACTTGCTTGCAAAATGATGGGTGGACTATTTTTTGAGTAACCAAACGACCATTAGAGTGTGTTTTAGTTTGGTGAGATGGTGGAGAGTGGGTGGAGATGATGGTTGTTTGGTGGTTGATGAAAGATGTGGTTTCAATATATGTAAAACATATATGGGAGTTCATCTTCAATTAAATATAAGGTACGATTGTTGAATGCAACACAAGATTGATTTTCCATGTGCCTCAAGGAAGGTTCCAAGGAATGCGGATTTGACCAAAATAGGTGGTGAAGGTGATCAGGAGTATTAAATTGGCTTCAAGTAGGGTTATTGGTAAAAAGGTGAGGGTGAGAGTGATGTCCATTGATGCATTTTCTTGAGTTGGAGGTGGTGGAGAAACTCTTGGAGGAGGAGATGTTGGTGGGTTTAAGTAACCATTGGGTGAAAGTGATGTTGATGAGGTTGGTGATTTGGGTATGTAGTCAATTGAGGATGAAGAAGTATCTTTGGTTGATGGTGTTTTGGAAGGTGCATTAGGAGCACTAGGTGATGAGAGGTTTAAGTATTGGGTGATGGAGTTTTTGTGTTGTTCTTCTTGGGTTTAATATACAAACAATTGTTTTGGTGTATGATGTGATTTTTGGGTTCTCTCTGGAGGCTTTTGGAAGAATGGTAAAGCTCAAGTGGATGTTTTTTTTTTATCATGGATGTTGATAGTAGTTAGTGTATGATTTGGTGGATGATGTGTTGGTGATGATCATTTGGAAGGGATTTATGGGAAGAGAATGGATTGAAAAAGGAATGAATTTGAACTAGTTTAGGTTGTTCCAAATTGTGTTCGAGCATTCTGGGCAAAGATAGCTGAGACTAGGTAAAAGAGGGTCAAAAAGCAGGAAAAATATTGTTTTACCCGTGATTTACTAGGGCGGTCCCCTTAATTAGGGGGCGGTCCCCTTAAAGATAAGGGGCCGCCCGTTATGAATTAAGGGGGCCGCCCTCTGTTGGCTTCCATTTTTCACAAAAAATGATTTTTCTCTGTATTTTTTGTGAGAGTATTTATGTTTTGGTGGTTTATTTGCAGCAAGCCCCATTGAGTTGTATGAGCACATTTAATCAAATAGCATGTAATAAACATATTAAGTCATGATGAAACCAAAGTCACATAAGTAGTTGATTAAATAAAAACAAACTTAATGGTTTAAGACATCATAGAAACAAGTACCTAAAGTAACTACCACATAAGTTTTCCGAAAACATCGAATAAACACCTCCCACGCAAGTTGACTTCAAGAAGACCATCACACATAATCAAGTCTATACTACATTTAGACAACACTCATACTCATACAACAACACCTAATTCTTCACCTTCTCACTATTCCTTACTCCCATCCCCACCTATAGCCCATCTATATATTCAGAGACTCCAGAAGTTCCACACTCCTCTTACGTGCTGTCTCACAATAATCCATCCTCATGACAACACATAATGACCTCATTAATACACACTCCATCCCACATAACCCCCCCCCTCCTCGTATCCAATCATCTATTTAAGAGTCACTCAGAGAGAGAGACGAAGTGTGTAAGAGAACCTCTCGCCCACAGTACATAATAGATGTCCCGTGTAGAAGCTAGTACACCTCATGTACTCAAGATACTGTGCGCATCTCGTAGTCATAAAGAACTAGATCTGAAAAATTATATCAATTTAGCTCAATCTGGTCACAGTAAATTTCTGATACCCTGCTTTATCGTAAAATATAATTGTGCCGCAATATCAGTAATAGGTTGCATATACCTAATGTTCCAACTGCATGTATACAACGAGATTGCTCGCGTGTGCCCTAGCCGAGTGATATCGTGCCCCCAACCCGAACACCGAGCAAGAGAATGTGTTAGCCTTGTAAAGATCACGTTCAAACAGTACGTCCTAATCCACCACCTAATCCAATACGAACTGAGCTAAGGGCGGTCCCCTTAAAATTAAGGGGGCCGGCCATTGTGAATTAAGGGGGCCGCCCACTGTTAGTCCCATTTTTCACAGAAAAACTATTTTTCTCAGGATTTTTGTGAGGGTATTTTTGTTTTGGTGGTTTATTTGCAGCAAGCCCTATAGAGTTTTATAAGCATATTTAATCTTATAACATATAATAAACACATTAAATCATGAAACCAAAATGGCATAACTAGTTGATTTAATAAAACAACCAAAGGTTTAAGGCATCATAGCAAATAAGTACCTAAAAGATAACCAACATATAAGTCTTTCCGAATATATCGGATGATCACCACACAAGTTGTTAATAACATACACATAATCAAGTTAAAAATTGTCTTAAACTACATTTAGCCATCTAGTTCACTCCACTCCTATGTCTTCATTTCTTCTTCTTGCTAAACACTCCTTTTAGTGCCTTTCCAAATGACTTGAAACCTCCGCGCATCTCCTTATGCATTTCTTGCGTTTGGTTGAGCAAGGTGGTTTGTCGTTCAAAGAGAGTTTCATCGGTTTGTTCGGAAGCGAAAGGCATTTCGTAGTTTTGGTAGTTGAGTGGATTAAGAGAGTTAAGATAGGTGGTAGGAGATGGAGTACTTGCACGAGAAGTTTCGACATCATCATCATCATCATGTTGATGAGATGACGTGCCGTGATGATGAGAAGATGAGGATGAGACGGAATGGCGTGCCTTGCCACGATCACTTCGAGGTCTCCGAGTTTGTTTAAGAGCAAGAGGACGCATGACTCGATCAACAATGTCATAAATGCCATTGTCGAGATGAGGATATACTTCCATGATGTGACGATAAAGACGAGTCAAGAACATACCGTATGGAAGATTGGCGGTTGGATTTGCTCTAGCACATTCGATTCGTTTGACAAAGAAGTAAGCAAGATTGTATTGTTCCTCGGCAACAACACAATACAACATGTGAGCAAGACAAGCGGGGAGATGGTCCCGATGTCCTCCTAGTCCAAACACATTCTCTCGAATGAGTTCTTCCCATTGCTTCATGTCGGGGCTTAGTTCCTTAGTGAGGATTTGATTTGGAGTGAGGGTGACGGTTTGACTTTTAATGGTACGGTCTACCATGACACGTTCCAATTCAAGAAGTCGACGAATATCGTCGGGAGTTGGAAGGTCGGTGGAATATGGTCCCTCGGTTTCTTGAGAATACTCAAGAGATCCAAGGTCCCACTCGTTGGTGAACACGGCTTGACCGTTGTAAGGAATTTTGAGGATTTGACCGAATTGGGCAAGAGTGAGAGTTATGAATTCATGTTGAATCATAAAGGAGATGACAAGATAGCCATATTCATCGGTTTGAACCGTGACTTGACTATAGAAATCAAGAATGAATCTTGGAACAATCGGTTCGTTGATTTTAAAGAGACAATCGAAGCGAATGTTTGTGAAGAGACGCTCGATGTTGTTGGATTTGTAGTAGGCTTGATCAACAACACGACCTTCGTGAATGTTGCGATTTTCAATGGATTTGTAGAATTTGGCAATTGTGGGGGAAATGCCGGGGATTTTGGATACTTTTGGGATGTAGGATTTGGTGAGGGATATATCGGTGGAAGTGGCTCTTGGCATTTTATCACCTAAACAAGTTATCAACAACATAAGGTGTTAAAAGAAAATTTTATACTAAATAAAATGAATTTTAGTATAATGACAAATGTGGAACAAGGATTACTTCGACCAAAAAAAAAACTTAAGAAGTGATCCATATGTTCCTAAATTTATTTTTGACTTAATCTTACGATGTCGAAGAATACCTTTTGCTAAAAGTATAAGACACATGGTTCTAACTTCTAACATGTTGACAAGTTAGAGAAACAAAACAGATAAAAAGTCCCTTGTCGAACAGCTGTCACTTGCTTCCAGAGAGGTATCAGGCCCTATATTTGAAGCAAACATGCTAACTGTCATGTATTTCAAATAGTACTGTGATGCTACTTTGCCTAACATTGAGGATTCCACATTATCTTCATTCATCTGGATGCATCCACCATCTTCCAAATCTTCAAAAGTGTTCTGAACTAGGCTGCAAGGTAAATTGCAAATTTAGCACTGTAAATCAAATAGAGATGCTAGATCAACTTCAGGAAGAATTTATTTGTATTACCTGGATAAGAAAGAACTTAGACTTTCAGGGTCACGTTCCTTCAATCCATAATAAGCTGGATTAACCCTGTGCCACATGTGCAACAACGTCAAAAAAAAAACTGCCAACTCTAACAGCTAATAGTAAAGCCGATGATGGCTTTACTATTAGCCGTTAGAAAACTGTTGCATTACATAAATCTTACCAGTCTATGGAACAAGTACGTCCAGGACAAATAATGTACTGCATCCTGATTATGAGAGATTGTCCCAGAAACTATCTCAGCATTGATGTGATCATGGAGCTGGTCCTTGAGACTGCTTTCAACTGGGAATGGTTCATAAAGGAACTGCGAATAAAATAAGCACATCAGTAATGACACTATACATAATAGGGATGTTTAAATGTGTGTTTCGATTGTCACATGATACTAAATACATAATCTGTTGTAACAAAACTGGATATAGAAAAATAGTGTTTGGATGCTCCTATGTTGTTGAAGTTGTAATAAATAAATAAACCAGATGTTGAGTGTTTATAAACTTCACTTTTTTTAAGAAAATAATATATAAATATGACAAAATCGAATTTTCGTGGAAAGAGTAGACAGTTTGTGAAATGCGAATAGGAATCGCTAAACCTAAGCCTAAAAGAAGGGTTAAGTATGTAATATTTATTTACCCACACAAAACCATTTTTTGCAGCTGGTATGAAATTGATTATCTTATACTGATTAATTGACCTTAAAATAATCAGATAATCAAAAGCAGAATCTCTTTGGTGAAACATTAAAAACTGGCTATTGCAGAGCTTTAAGTTGCAATAATCAGATAATTGGATCCAATATGCAAATCCAGACACCCCTATCTGTGTATCTCAATCGCAGTAATTACAGGTTTTCACCTTCTTAATAAAGCTTTTTTGGGTTCATGGACAAGAATGACAGCTTTCGCATGTTTATCATACTGAGGACGACCAGCTCTTCCCATCATTTGCAAGATGTCTGTGATAGGAAAATCAACATCACGTTTTGCTTTTGCATCATAATACTCGGTTCCCTGCAAGCATGTGATACAAACCCAATATCAATAACCAACCATGATAAGAAGCTTCTGAAGATTATCCTTCAGCCTAAATAAGCCTGGATAACTTGTGTATGTTGATGCACTCAGTAGGCACATAAATTAAGAGATGACAGGAATGTACTAAGATTAGAGGCAACTGCAACCCATTTACTTATATGCAATTTGATTCACGTTATGTTTTATACTTATGAGCTAAAAAGCAAATGGGTCAAAAGTTGTTCAAAGTGTATCCAAGCGTATACAACATACTCAGTTTACAACCCATTTACTTATATGCAATTTGATTCACGTTATGCTTCTGTAATCATTTTTAACAAACAAATTGATTATTGAAAGATTGATTTACAATGAGTACTTCGAGTCTGTTTCATCCCTTAAAAAAATTACCCGTTACTCAACCTGCCCAATTTCTGCCTTCAACTAGAATAATTGATGTCCTGGTAGTCAAATTGAATGATACTGTATTAACTATTTTTGAACAGTTGCAACAGACAGCTATCTATTGGTCATGAGGGCAAGTATCTCTAGTTTGTAGGGAAGACTAACAAATACATACGAAAGAACTGACCTTAATTATAACCAGATGAGCCGGAAGATTTACTCCCCAAGCTAAAGTACTTGTACAAACCAATACCTGAAACAGTAACGGTCCATTAGATGAACATATAATAATTAATTCTAAAGAGCACGCACCATGTCGATAGCTTAACTCAATGCATGCTTAGTTGCTTGTCAGATAAATAATCAAAGATACACTTATAAAAAATGTAATGAGAACCAAGGTGAATGATTATTACTTGGTTCTTGTTGTTTGCAAAGAGTTCCTCCACCAGAGATCTATCTTTGTCATTCAATCCTGCATGATGTAAGCCAATACCAAATTCTAGAGTGTGCCTCAGATTTTGATCAGTAACCTGAGAAAGAACCATCTGCAGTGCTTCCTTTGGCACGGCCAGAAACTGTACTGGATGTTCATCTGCAGCTGCAAACTTCATGTTGCCGAAGATCCAAAAATTAACGCATAGTTAAGTCAACAGTGTAAACGGGAGCTGTCACTCAAGAGATCAATTGTCATACCTGAATGAGGTCCAATGCAGTGAGCCTTGTCTGCCGACGAGATGAAACAAAAATTAGAACTGGCTTTGTAGGTGAATGTGTGCAAATGGCAGCATAAGTAGGCTTATTCATGCTGTTCATTCTTGGACTGTAGAGTTTCCCTGGATATCCCTGAAAAATTGATGTGACACTCAACATAAGAAATTTTAGTAATACGAATGGAAAGTCTTGTGCTTTTGGTCCGGAATAGAAAAAACTGGATACATATCTGAGAGAAAACTCAAGTTATAACCCTTGTTCAAGTAAAAAACAAAAACCAATAGAGTGTAACTATATGCAAATTTCTGCTCTTCGCTATACCAGTCACATTAGACTTCTTCGTATAACAAAATAGAAGCCTCTTAACTTCTAACCAAGAATAGAACGCTAATTATAAAAGTGAAAACCCATTCCTGTCCTTTCTAATTTTGGGTTCGAGTACGATATCAAACAAAAATGTGGGCTTCAATTTCTCCTCTACCAATAGCAGAGTTGTAGAGCATAAATATGAAGATTGGCTAAGCAGCAACTTCCATATCAAAAAAATGTCAACACAATAACAGCATCAATTATTAGAAAGAAGCCCTTTTCTCGAATGAGTGGATTCATGATGTTCACAACTTTGACACTCAACTGAATTTAGCCCATATGACAAGACTCATCGGAGGTGTTTCTCAATATTTTCTGAACTTCAATTGTTCTTCGTTGTAAAAAACAGATGGTTACCCAACATTACGGATGTCAACGAGCCGGGGGATAACGGAAATTGCATTTCACATCCCCATCCTCAATCCATGGTCCCCACCCCTATCCCTGTCGGGAGTCACCTTCGGCTATAGGAGATCTCGATCGGGTATCGGGGATTTTTTTTCGCTTTTTAAGAACTAATAAACCTAGTATATGTCTGCATATGAAGATGGTACATAAACCAACAAGTTTATCATCTTGAATATAATTTCATTTGAGAAAATGAAGATATACAATACAACTACTAAATAAGACTTGACCTTAGACGGAACCATACAGAGGTGAAGCAATGAGTAATCAATCTAATATATAATTTTAACAGCTTTGGTCTTATTTCTGTTTTGGGTAACCATCTATTTTTCTAGACAAAATACCATTGAAGTTCCAAAGTCTTTATATAAGCCCTCAAACTTAAGGAAATTTTGATAAGGATCTCCCAAACGTTCAAAAATTACAAAGAACCCCTCAAACTTAAAAATTGTAAAAAACATGTTACAATTTCCATATGGCAAAACGTTGGCTTTGGAGTGGCGAAAAGATGCCAATTACATGATGTTATGGTTGAAAAGTACCTGGTATCAATTTTTTTAAAACTTTGACGGGCTTTTCTTTTTCCTAGCATAATATGAGTTGGTTACTCATAACAAAATTCACACCAAAGTCGTTTACCTTTTAATACAATTAGCCCTCTGAAATATGCTTAACTTGTGACTACTTAAGGAATATCTAGTGTAAGTGTATTTTTAAGCATGAATATTTATCAGCAACGGGTGAAAGTTATATATAGCTGAAAAAAAAACATCACTTGCCTGTATATGAACTTCAAGAGGCACGGGCCTCACACTTGGCTTGAAATTGAACAGACCAATATCCTCAACTCCTAACCAGTCAGCCAGATTTCTAAGCAGACATAACAAAGTTGGAATTACATTAAACAGTTCAGGGAAAAGTATATATAACAACTCATGCCATTATCAAAAGGACTAGCAGTACCATTGAATAAACACACATTCTAACATAAAAACATAAAACATAAGGTTCTTATTGATTCAGCATAAGGTTTGACACTGCATAAGGTAATGCATGCCGTGTTTGATTCAGGGACCTCGAGCTTTAATCAAATACCCAAACAAAAATGCATGCTTGAGTAGGACATGTTTCAAAATCATTATTAGTGAATAAACTTTTTAGCCAATTAGCTGATTTGTTGATCTGTGATGGATAGTTCTAGTAAAATTGCATCAATGTTGTAAACATATAATGGAACTCAAGAAGAAGTTCAAATTTCATCTTAGAGGTTCAGGAGCAAAATAACTCCCTGGGCATTTGCTAGTGCTGTTGACAAGCCAACAAACCGAATTGGCTGCTCCGTTTTTGATGATATGTATCTCATCCTCGAGACGATGACCTGGTAACCAATTCGAAATAAGTAAAGCAATAATCCCAAAAGAGATATATGCAGGATAATACATGACACGAAGCTCACATTTACAAACATAAATTTCCTCTAGAGTATACAGCAAGTATAGACCATTAAACTGCACTGATTCCAACAAATGAGATGACACAACAATATGTGTTGCCAACATACTCCTTGAGGATACTGCTCTTCAGCAAATTTATCAGGAAGGTAGACATAGGGATGATAATCTTTTTAATGCACTCAAAATAAAACAGCTCTTATTGTCAGTCTACCATGAAGATATGTTCACGACGAACAACCAATTGCCCATGTAGGAAGCAATGTCATCTATCAAAAAGGTTCACTATCCACCAGTTATAGACCTGATCATGTCAAAGTTGATTCACATATTATTCTAAAGATCAGGATGTTCCTGATACTTATCTTGGTACTTAAAAGACATTGTGGAAGCCTTTATTATAAAGGCTTTATAAATGGTTGGGAGACCATCAACTCCGAAACTAGTCATGCAAGCCATTTTTGTTACATTACCATGGGTTGGTTTATGACGTGTGTACAAATGTGGCTATATGCATGCATGTAATGATGAAAAATCAAAATTGCAAAAGCAAACCCTTATATTTTAAGTGCTGTAGCAGATTCAATGAAGTTGATAAAAAAATGTATAACTCATCGAGAGGCCAACTTAACATGAATATTATGTACAATAAATGCAGTTAAAAAGTGCTATATAAGCTAGTACATGTGTACCTTCAGAATAGGCCCACGATTGGCTCCAAGTAGGTGAATCTCATCCAAAATCATAAGACCAACCTGCCAACAGACATATATGACAACTTTTGAACCAAAAAATGATATCCAACTCTGCTGTAAGTTGAATATAAAGTAAGAAACTAACCTTTGTGACATAGCTTCGACTGTGCCAATTACGACTAATACCATCCCACTTTTCAGGAGTTGATATTATAATATCTGCTGACATGAGCGCCATCAAATCCGGCGTGTAATCTCCTGTCAATTCAACCTGATAGAGCAGCATGTGAAATATCAATTCATGTATGGCAGATAGTAAACGATTTTTCCAGTAAAACATAGGAGTAGTAAACACTAAGAAACAGAAAACAGTTTTTTATTGATGCTACCATTACACCAAATTTCGTAGCTGTTTTCCAGTGAAGACGCCATCAAACAAATTATTGTATACAAAAATCAAACAATTATCATTTGTAAAAAGACTTAAGAAGTTTACTTACCACTTCTTTCCAAGTTTAGAGACAAAGCCATTCTTCCAATCATTCATTTTTTCTCGAACGATGGCTTTCAGAGGTGCTATATAAATGACCTGCAAAGTTGAGTGAACCACAAATGAGAACTTTTGTTTTCCAATATATGGGAACCATTGAACATACTGATCTCGATATAAAAACTAGAAAACCCAGCTTCATACGTGAATCAATTTTTAACTATATCTACACTTTATAGCTATTCATTTATAATAGTTACACCCTTTGTCCCATTAATATGCAGTATTTGACTTGGTACGTGGTTTATTTAAAATGTCTACCCTTCCATAAAGACAGTAATTTTCTGGAGTCTGGACCAAACAAAGACCAATTATCTGGCCTGTATTGGTGAGCCATCAAAAGGCTAACCCACTGATTAGTGTGAAGCAGTTGATAGTGAAATTACAACCTAATAAGTGAACCCAAGGAATTTACACAACAGTTAAAACTGTACCTTCATATCAGGGGCTGTATTAAATAATTGAAGCATAGCTTGCTCTGCAGATATAGTTTTCCCACTTCCAGTAGGAGCTCCTAAGAGAATGTTGTTCTGTTTGTGATATAAAATATGGAAAGCCTGCCGAGTATCAATAAAAGCGTCAGTGACATACAGCGTAAGTGGTGATAACAGCATGGCTAACATCCACAGCTTAACAAGCCATACCTGGGTTTGAATGGGATTGAAGTGTGAAAATCTGTACAATTCTTCATAAGCCTTGTTGCCAAGTGCTGTCACAGGAAGTGGCTTCAGATCCAGAAGTTCAGTGTGTGTTGTATGGCTCTGAAAAAATAACATATATGAACCTTCCAACAATTATTAAAATATCATGAACCTTATGTAAATTTAAGTTGCTATATTAACCTCTGGCAGTGCAAGGTTCTTAAAAGATATCGTGTAGAAAGCCTCAGCTTGCAATCAAGAATCAGAAACAGCATGAATATAGTACTGAGGGGGATGTGGTTCAAATATTGGAACATTGAAAGAAAGCTTTTGTGGGTCTCCTTTTGCTGCTCGTTTGGTCAATGTAAAAAGCTCGGAGTGGTAGATATGATCATTCTCTGAATCCTGCATAAAAAAAATTCATTAGAAGTTCAACACTAACCTTATATACGGAACTACAAATTTAGAGATAAATCCAGGCATGAGATAACCCACAAGATATATAGACAACATGAAAATAAGTTACTGCTGGACCTAGTGGATAATAACAAATTCAGAATCAAGAAAGCATCAAAGAGTATAAGATCAAACTGGTCTGACTGAAACGAGCTGGATAGTGGATACACTGAAGAATTAAAAAAAACTAAAGAATTTTTATGCTGATTACTATCTCTCCTACATAGATCTACAAGTACTAATTTAGACCTAAGCTTGATTTACACATGCAGTGTTGTTCTTTTGCAATTTGCATCACTTTCTGATAATGCATACCAGCTCCTAATAACGTATTCTTTAAATTGATACTGCTACCTAAATCAGTTCGACAGAACAACAAATAGGTAGTGAACTAACGATACCATACGGGATTTAAAACTATAATCTTTCCTGCTCGTTTTTTATTTAATGCCACTCCTGTTTGGGGGTATTACAAGATATGAACAAAAATTTCTTATGTTAAATATAAATAAACAAAAAATTCTTATGTTAAACAGAAGAATTTGAAAATATGGCAGTTGGAGAAAGTTTTGGTTTTTTCCCCCCCGCACACGTTTTTTAAGTTCGGAAGAAAATTATCCAGATGTGTCTAGAACATTAGTGAGCCGGTCTCCAAATTGTATAGATGGGCCTGTACCCTTAGGTTATGATAGGTTGCATAGTATGTAAGCTATAGGATTAGTATAAATACAATGGGTTTTTCTACATGGCCTCAATGGCACATGTTAGTGGGAGAATTTAGGCTCTTCCTCCCTCAAGCATAGAGTCATCTCCCCCCCCCCCCCCTTTTTTAATTCTTGGATAGTCAGGAAGGAAGTCTCTTTTCTCTTCGGACCTTCACCGGTTTTTCTGGGCAAAAATAAAAAAAAAGTTCGTCGAAAATATATAAAAGTGCCCGTCTATAGAAAGATAATTTAATTATCTTCGCGATGGTATAATTAAATTTGCGTAACGATTAACGGTTTGAGAGATATGTTAATTTTAAAAAATAGGATGAAAGTATGTTTTTTAATTAAATAAACATAGAATTTAATATAAGCCGTTAGATGGAAATAAAATGGATGGATGAGATTGAAGGATTTGTTCTTTAATTGAACATTGTTCTTTATAGATCTTTTCTCTTCGTCTCATATGTTAAATGTCCCCTTTAACTTTTTAAAGTTTTTTTTTAACTTTGACTTTGAATATTTTTGTTTGTGTTATATAATATTGATGTAAAATATATGTTAGACCAAAATAGATTAGAAGGGTCAGTCCAATTATATAGATGTGTCGTACTCATTAGGTTATGTGTTCGTTGTTTAATCTTTAAGCCATGACATTAGTATAAATACACATACAACCTAATATACAAATCACAATTACAATTACAATAATATATACCCTTTAAGGTTTTATATGGTATTAGAGCCGAAACACTAAACAACCCTTTTTTCGGCACAATTCCGGTCACTTTTCAGCCACCACAACAACCCCACCAGATCCACTCCTGATCACCTCACCGTCGTTGCCGCCGCCATCACCGTCATTGCCGCCGTCGTCAGAAACCCTAAAAAAAGGGAATATTACTATGGCTATGATTTCAGCTTTCACCACAGTCGATAAAACGGCTCATAACTCTCGTAAGTTCGCTTTTACCTTTTCACCCACAAATTATGGTTATTGGAAAACTATGATTGAACCATTCCTCATCACAATCAATTTGATGGATTATGTGGATGGTTCAATACCGTGTCCATCAAAAACCTTATCCGTTACCGATAGTGTTAGTGTTATAAAGAAAAACCCTAATTATCCAATTTGGGTCTCCAACGACGCCCACGTACGTATGCTAATTATCTCTACAATCTTAGAAGCTTCTTTTCGCCATGTTCAAGGTACAACTTCTCGTGATCTTTGGTTGTCCCTTAAAAAGGCGTATGCACCTCATTCCACATCTAGGGAATACACTCTCAAAACACAACTTCTGAGAATAAAGATGCACGGTGACAAAACTCACGATGCTTATCTAAATCGTGCTCAAGAATATGCTGATGCACTCGCCGCCATTGGTGAACCTGTAAAGGATAAAGATCTCGTTATGCTTGTTGTCTCAGGTCTTCGTGAAGAATATAACGGTCTTAAAACTACAATCACTGCCCGCCAAAGTCCAACTGCATTTAGCGAATGCACTCCTTAGTGATCATGATTATATGCTTGGAAAAACTCGTACACCAATTGCACCATATGGTCCACAAGCCTTTTATGATGTTCGCCCATTAAACAACAACAGGAGTAACAATAACAACAACCGTGGCAATCACAACAACTCTCATGGTAACAACAATTGAGGTCGTGATAATGGTCGTCAATTTGATTGGGCATCCACCCAAAATACAGTGTATAGCACTTGCAATAGATGTGGTATTGGTCACATTCCATCACAATGCTTTAATCGTGACCCTTCTACTATTCACACTCGGCCATCCGCTAACTTTGCAAATACTCGTGCTCAATTATCTAATGCTTCTGCAAATTGGCATTCAGACATCGGAGCAAATAGTCATGTGACACCTGATTTGGAAGCGATGGACAATTCAGAGGCATATTATGGTGACGACGCACTTCATGTTTGCAACGGTAAGGGTCTTTCTACTCTTCATATTGGTTCATCTAAAGTTTACTCACCACAAAAGACGTTTTCTCTCAAAAACATTCTTCATGTACCAGAAATCTCCCACAAACTCTTTTCTGTTCAAAAATGTTGTAATTTCACACTTACTATTTTGTTGTAAAAGATGAGTCTACACAAACCACTCTTCTCACCGGCCCCAGTAAATATGGTCTCTACACCATTACGCTTCCTCAACTAAAGTCCATCAATAAAGTATCTTTTTCGGCTGTACGAGCTTCCCCAACCATTTGGCATAGACGGATCGGACATCCCCATCAACGTCTGTTGCATTCAATGCTTTCTAATTTTTCTCTTCCCGTTACAAATAAAAGTCTGTCAAGTTTCTGCAATTCTTGTCCATTGGGAAAATCTTCAAAACTACCTTTATTTGAATCTGGATTTCGAAGTAACAATATTTTAGACTTGGTTTATTGTGATGTTTGGGGTCCTGCACCTTTGTTATCGTTTGAAGGTCATATATATTTTATGTTGTGTGTTGATCGTCATTCTCGTTACATGTGGATATATCATTTAGCTCAAAAATCCGATGTGTATTTCACTTTTAAATCATTTGTGCAAATGGTTAAACGTCAATTCACCACAAAATTAAAGAATGTTCAAACCAATTGGGGTGGTGAGTTTCGCAATTTAGCTTTATTTTTCTCTTCGCTAGGAATTAATCACCGGAGATCTTGTCCTCATATAAGTGAGCAAAACGGCTTTGTTGAACGTCGCAATCGCCATGTTGTGGAGACCGGTCTTACTCTTCTTGCTCAAGCATGTGTTCCTCAACGTTTTTGGCATTATGCTTTTGATACTGCTGTTTACCTAATCAATCGCATGCCCTCTCGCACATCAACAAACAAGTCACCTTTTGAACATATATTCAAACGGTCTCCCGACTACTCTTTTCTTCGTGTTTTTGGGTGCCTATGTTTTCCCCATCTTCGTCCGTACAATCGTCACAAAATGGATTTCCGTTCCACTCCGTGTGTCTTTCTTGGCTACAGCCCCTCCCATCATGGATATCATTGTCTTGATATCTCTATCGAGCGTCTTTATATTGCTCGACATGTTCATTTTAATAAAGCACAATTTCCCTTCGATATCCCTAAAACAACTTCCCCACCCCCTTCGAAAACATCTCCCTATTACTCCTCGGAATATCCCTTATGTAATTCCTACTACTGACATCCAAGTCCATCTTTCCCCCAAACCCCCCCCCCCCCACGCTTACCGTTTTCATCTCCTTCATCAGTTTTCACATTTGAGTCCAACTTCTCAAACTTCTCCCGAGTCTTCTAATGGTCAACCATCTCCCGTATCGATTACATCGATACCAACACCACCACCACCTCCCATCACTCGGCAACGTCCTGCAAATCTTCGTCAAAATCCCAAACAACGGGTTCCCTACAATCCTTCCGCAAATCATGCTACCGTCCTCCCCACTACCATCACTGAACCAACCTCGTTTACCGTTGCCAACAACTCTCCGGAGTGGCGTCAAGCTATGAAAGAAGAGTATGATGCTCTCATGAAAAATGGAACGTGGTCTTTAGTACCTCGTGCTTCTAATACCAATGTTGTTGATGGTAAGTGGGTATACAGGTTAAAACGGGACAAGAATGGTGCTATCACTCGTTACAAAGCAAGATTTGTTGCCAAAGGTTTTCGGCAACAACCAGGTATTGATTTTCATGAGACATTTAGCCCGGTTGTCAAGTCGACAACTATTCGAGCTGTTTTATCACTTGCGGTTACTAACGACTGGCCACTACGCCAGTTAGATATTCAGAATGCATTTCTTCATGGAAATCTTAAGGAACAGGTTTATATGAAACAACCTCCGGGCTTTATTGATCCACAACGACCAAATCATGTATGTTTGCTTCATAAGTCTCTTTACGGCTTAAAGCAGGCCCCACGCGCTTGGTTTGAGCGCCTCTCCAAGGCTCTCTTCGATCTCGGTTTCAAAGGCTCCAAAACGGATCCATCTTTGTTTATTTATTCGCGTGGAGACACACTTTTGTACATTCTGGTATATGTGGATGACATCATTGTTACAGGTAATAACAAGGGCACTATCGACAATATAATTTGTCAACTTGGATCCGCTTTTGCATTAAAAGATCTCGGGCCACTTAACTACTTCTTGGGTATTGAAATTGTTCCGCATGTGTCCGGCATTCTCCTATCTCAAAAGAAGTATATTTTGGAGCTATTACAAAGTGTTGGTCTTTCTAACTGCAATCCCGTGTCTTCTCCCATGGTTACCTCGAGCTCACTCAGTTTAGATGACAGTACCGCTTTCTCTAATCCAGTAAAATATCGACAAGTAGTGGGTTCTTTACAATATGTTACCCTATCTCGGCCTGACATAGCTTTTGCTGTTAACAAGGTATGTCAATATATGCATGCTCCGACCGAGAATCATTGGTCTGCAGTTAAACGGATTTTACGTTATCTTCATGGTACGGTTGAACATGGTATGCTCATACGTCGTTCTTCTGGTTCTACCCTTCAAGCTTTTACTGACGTGCTATGGAAAGGTAATCCCGATACTTCTCTTGAAGCTTTCTCAGATGCTGACTGGGCTGGAGATTCAGATGATCGACGGTCCACGGGGGGATTTGCTATATATCTTGGTTCAAACCTTATATCCTGGACCGCTCGTAAACAACGTACGGTTTCACGTTCCTCTACAGAAGCTGAATACAAAGCCCTTGCTGACACCGTTGCTGAGCTTACATGGCTTCAAGCTCTTCTTCATGAGCTTGGTATCCGTTCATCTTCAACTCCTATACTATGGTGTGACAATCTTGGTGCAACATACTTGTCAGCTAACCCTATCTTCCGTGCGCGTACAAAACACGTGGAAATAGACTATCACTTTGTTCGGGAAAAGGTTGCTCAAGGAGATCTTCGAGTTCAACATATATCTACACATGATCAAATTGCAGATATCTTTACAAAGCCATTACCAACTCCTCGATTCCTCTTTCTAAGATCCAAGCTGCAGGTTGTTGCCCGTCCTTAACTTGTGGGGGCGTGTTAGAACAAACTAGATGAGTCGGCCCAATTATATAGATGGGCCGTACCCATTAGGTTATGATAGGTTGCTTAGTCTGTAAGCTATAGTATTAGTATAAATACATATACAATCCAATGTACAAAACATAATTATAATAATATATACCCTTTGAGGTTTTATAAGATGCAACATACGTTAGCCATTTCATAAAAAAAAGTAAATGAAAGACAGAACCTCAACAAGAATCTACCAACGTTGTGCAACACCATGCCAACAATCTTTCCAGACGAAGTCTGGAGTTATGACCAGATCTACCTGAAAGTTGGAGCTGGGTATTAACACATTACAATTATCTAAGGCTTGTAAATACTTGGATCATTATCAAAAATTACCTTTAAAATTGTTCTTGTAATTGGACTTATTGTAGCATACAACAAGATTAAAGGGAAAAGTCCCAAATATTGCTTCACTACCTTCAAAATAAAAAGCAAAAAAAGTCTTACAAGCGAAATTCAGATTGCTATACGAAAATGAAAAACAATAATAAATTTTACCCTTCCTCCAGGTGCATAACCGATCATAGTTCCAATATCCTTCTCCTCCATATCTTGAAGATGATTCAAATCAATATCTAGTTCTTCTAGCTTCCGAAGTATCTGAAACAAGATAAAGATAAGATGCAGCAGAAGCTGGGCAACATAGCAACTCACGGTGGCAAAATTCGCCCCATTTACTTGTGAACGGGTCGAATCGGGTTAATTTTAAATTTACAACGGCTCAAACAGGTAAAATAAAGAAAACAGTGGGTCAACATGGTTAAAAGTCAACTAAAGTATATTTTTAAGACAAAACATTCTAAATCATTGTAATTTTGGATGACAAGGAAACTTGAGATGCTAGACAGCAGGTGATTCAGGTCAACCAAACCCGTTTCCACACGTACAGAAAAGTCAGGCCAACCACCCATTTTGCCACCTATATTATTATTAGCAACACAAAGATAGCTAGACATACTTCTAGTGATATATCTCTGTCAAATTGTCTAAGTGGATGCTGGTCGGGCCATATTTGACGATCCACAGCCTTGCAATACTCCAACATGAATGAAGTCATCTCACACCATCCTTTACCCAAACAAATATCAAACAGACCTCTTATTATACGAGCCAAGCTCGCATAAATGTGTGCAGCATTAGAAATCAAGGAAAATGCATCAATAGACCCTTGAGATATGTATTGCTGCAAAAAAACGTCATTACCAAATCATTGTTTTATAAAGACAAATCACATATAAGTAAGTCTTCATAACCTAATTGTACTGTTCTTGGCCTTCCTAAGCCTATACCTGAATTAAAATAGATACTTTTCCATGTTTATCTGTGGGACCACCCTTAACTTCCAACGGACATGCATTGCGTACCAATGTTTCTAGCTCGGTTTGCTCCTCATCTCGAACAACAATATTTTCAAATTCAGAAGAATGAGCAACCATAGCAATTATCTGTAAAAAGAAAATAATGGGTCATGAAAACCATCAGTCACAGTATCAAACTAAATATATATGAGTTCTCATAATAAAGGTCTATCCATTGTTTAACATGCTTTTTAAGGATATACAATCAAAGAAGAACCATTATCTGTTGTAGCATCTTAGGCTTTTCTACTAAAGTGCGCTTGTAATTAGATGATTAAGGTTCCATTCAACTACTAACAACCACTGGAACCAGCATACATTCTAACCAGAGGCTTTAGCTCTATCTGTATGAGCATTATTGGTTTTGTTTCAAAATATGACCACCTACACCTTTGGCCATGCAGGTCAGCTTTTATGAGCATGTTTGTACGTAACATTGAAACTTAACAAATAGATTATGCAAGAAAAATGATAAGACTTTGTTACCTCAATATCAGTCATATGGCGCCTCAGCATCTCATTGTATGTCTCGACACTGGAATAATGAATATAGGAGTGACTAGCAATGCGGCCGAGTTCAGTGCAATAAAAATTGCCACTCTTTTCATCAAACCGCATCATTTTAGCTTTGTCAAGAGCACGTGCAGCATTTGTAACAAGAGATCTTTGCTTCAAACTTAATGAAGGATCTGCAACAACCTATCACACAAAAGAATTTATCATGTATTCCATAAAAATAGTAATTAAATAGTTTATACGCAAATACCTAAGGGACAAGCTAACAGCTACTACAACTCTTGGAAAGATCTTTATTACATCTCAACAAATAAGTATATCTGTGTGTGATGTTATCTCTCAAGAGAAGAGACCAAAATTGATAATAAAAGAAACTAAAACCTACAGTACTGCCTAAAACTGAACAGGTAGTTTTGGATACTGCATTCCCCTAAATAAAAGACTAACTCCATGGAAGTACTGCAGCTGAAAAAACTCCAAAGGTTTATGCGGAGTGCACAATGTTTTTACCCATATGAATTTAGTAAGTTGTAGTGGAAAATGTAGCAGCTTTGAAACAGAAATTTACAACAAACATCAATAAAATTATTGCCACCCATATATTCAACAGGAGAAGATCTACCATAAAGTGGTAGAGTTGACTTCATCTTGGAGAGATTACCTTGTTAAATTTGTGAGTTATGGATAACAAGAAAGCAGCAAGATGATCTTACCAAGAATTTTTGGGTTTAAAGAAAGTCACATAATTTTGTTACATGTTTATCCATGAATGATTTTTTCTTCTTTCTCCACAGGTGAAGGTATTCACAATGATAGAGACGGTATATCAATGGTGTTTCACAAAGCACACAAACTTGCTTAAAGGAGTAAAAAGTGTTAGTTTGGAGATATTGGAATATTATATATATCAGCATATACTGAGACACATATCAAAAGAATAATGATCATGAACAATATCAAACAATAAATATATATGCGCCATCAAGATGACCATAACTCATCCCATCCAATACCATATACCAAAGGATTCATTTTCATCCTTATAAAAGGGTATGTATATCCAAGCCATGCACAAGCTTCCTTTACATTCGTCACAGTTCCTAATGTCACCTCTGCATTCAAGGAGCTAATATACTGCCAACAAATCAATATATATTATTAGACTAAACATTTAGAGCCCCAGCCAGAAATCTTGTTATAGACGGGTGTTTATTTGAATCAAGAACACTTGTCAATTTTGAGTGAGAGCATTTTCTCACTTGATAAACAATTACCTGACTTTCTATGGGAAGTTGACTTGTCAAAAGTCGTAGATAATACGCTAACTTATCATGAGATGTAATTATAATGCCTTCATCACTTTTATCAAACTGCGGCCTTCCAGCACGTCCAAATATCTACAGCACAACATTATAGACGGGTGAACACAGCATAATAGTCCAATAGAAATAAAAGCTGGCAATAGATTGGCTAAGACATCAATGGTACCTGCATAACATCAAGCATACCCATATCTCACCATCCACCAGCCTTTGCATCATACAATTGAGTCCCCTATGCCAAGGTGGTATGCTAGTTGTTAGTACAAAAGCCGTGTACGGGGGTGAATATGGGTCCAGATCACTTGGTGGATTGGGCCGGTAAATGGGCTATGATGTAAATCTTGTACTAATCCAAGTAATGAAAGGGTGATCTGCACAAATGAGAGTAAACCGTTAGCCTTACCGCAGGGCGGACCCTGCGATTAAGCTCCGACGTGAGAGTAAGTACACATATTTGTCAGAGAATGTCAGAATATATGTGTGTATTAATGATTAGACAGAATGTACCTTTTTGGGGTGTGAAACGACCCCTATTTATAGGCAAGCCTAATACTAGGGTTTCCTAGTATTTCGCTTGTAACTGTTGGTGGCCGGAGTGGGTCCCTTGTCGGGCAAGGGTCCACGTGTAATCGCGTCTGCGGACGCGAGTATTCTTCCGCGGTCAGTGTTTGTCCGCGGAGGTGCAACGGGTGCGGCTTTGAAGATACTCACGTGCGTCTTTGGAATATCCGGAGCGTGACCCTTGTCAGGCCTAGTAGTCCGGCTATTTGTTGTATTGGGCCTGGGCCCATACGCGTATATTATGAACTAAGCCCAGTAAGCTTGGTGTTCATACTATACGTCATCACTAGTTGATTAGCAAATAAGAAAATGCAAAATACTATACCACAGCGAATCAAAACTCTAAAACATGATTACACGGTTACACCAGAAGATCTCAGTAATTAATTGTAAGCGTTCATCAAATTATTAAAATGAGCTAATTGGGTGAAATGGTGAATATAAGTTTGAATTTTAATGTCGCTGTAAACTGTAATGTCTTTAGAAAGAGTGAATTTCACTCCATATATGTGAACTTCAACACGTTAGAATTCCACAAGGATATGTGTGGATTTGGAATGCAGAATTCCCAAAATACCATCATGGTCATAGCTCGCCAAAAGCGATAACGGATCATGTTTAAAATCAACATCCCTGCTATATGTAAGCAAGAAAAACTGACAAGCAGTGCATTAATATAAAACATATAAACACATACAAACAAATATACAAGTATTCCACAATTTAACATCCTTAATCACAACAGTGTGTGCAGGTAGATTTACTCCCCATGCCAAAGTTGCTGTACAAACAAGGACCTGAAAAAGAAAATGGGGACTTGGTAAGGGAGATATTAACAAAACTACAAAAGCAAGTCAAAAAAGAGCTACATACCTTCAATAATCCATCAGAGAAAAGTCGCTCAGTCAAACGTCTATCAGCACGTAACATCCCTGCATGATGAATTCCAACTCCTAATCCAAATAGCAGAGCAAGCTGTCTGTCCCTAGACTTTGAAACCTCCATCTGAAAGACAATAAAGAAGTGATACTGATATAGCTCAAATAACCATGATGAGGAACTGTTGTTAAGAAAGCCTAAAGAGTCAATACAATGTTTATAACTTCGCCAATTGATACTGAGAGATGTTTCCCATTCCTAAATAGCTCTAGTTCCTCATACTGCCGGGCAAGCTCAATCTGTATGACATGCAGCAAAACAAATCATAAATGGGGCTAACACTGTTTGAAATGACTCAGCAGCAGTGTGATTAGCAATAAATTCAAACTGAACTCTGGAGATCTTTATTATACACCCGTTTACTAAATAGTGCAGCAAAGTTATATAGAGCATTCTTACAACACTTATCTGGCTAGAAATCAGTTGTTGGTAATTCTTAGGGTAAGTATAAATTAAGACCTAATTAGATGAGTTGCCTTTGAGCAATAGTTGCAAGGAAATCAACGGATATGCTTGGTTTACCAATACAAATAATTCAGCTTAAGAAACAATTATAAACCTTAGCATGAAAGAATGGGAAATAACTAGACACAAAACCACTTC